>VSMA01000067.1:0-65416 GCA_009194965.1 Coniochaeta sp. 2T2.1 | reverse complement strand
ACTGCAGTGACTTGCATGCAGGCTGTGCAGCACGTGCTGGCCCATCGGTAGCAAAGGCAAGCGCCCGCGGCGCGTCAGCGCGGGGAGCACAAACGAAACTGAAACTGCGGGGGCGAGACTTCTTTATTGCAACCTCTCCTCGACATCATCCAGTGGCATGGAAACTGCCTGCAGACATGGCTAGTCTTGGTGCGATAACTATCGAAGAGGTAAGCTACAGAGTCTGAACCCATGCTCGTCTGTCCACCTCCAATTGACTGACTCGTAGCCCGTCCACACTTTTTAAGCGCCCGGCCCCTTGTCCCCATCCGAGTCGCCATCTACCTCCGCACCAAATCTCCCCTCTCGTCTCTCTCATCGGACCAAATCGCCAACCAGACTTGTACCGTCCTCAAGGTAGCGTCAGAAAGGAGCAAGCTCCTCTCGATCCAGAAATGGCCGCGCCTAACGGCCCTCGCCCTCGATCTCTTCCACGAAGACTACAACCTGCGCGAAGCCCACCACGTAGTTAACCTACCCGTGCTACTCGTGGACTACGGCCGGTCCGGCGTCCACGTTAAGGTCGCCAGCAGCCAGTTTCGACAGTTTGTCAATGATTATGTGGCTAGGCAGTTCAACCTTAACGGGTGGGAGGTAGCGCCGCCCTTCTTCCGCGACCAGACCGGCGTTGTGCCGCCGACATATGCGAATCCCAGGGATACTTCACTGCTTTGACAGCGGTATTTAACAATGAAGTTGGGGCATGGAGATGTTATAAGTTCCAGACGTCAATCTACCGCGTCACACGTGGCACGCTCACTGTACTTGTTTCAACACGGTATTCTGCCCAAAGTACATGAGGTACTCGACTGTTTCTCGTCGGGATAGCGCTATCAACTAGATCCCGTGCCGGACGTACCTCCAAAGGGTGCTCAAGTTAATGAAGCGCGCGTAATCCAATACTTAAATACAATGACTCCATGTATAAGGGTTCGTGCATGCTGGGTCAGCGTACAGCCCCATTGCGCAGGGTAGCTTCGTACATGCGTCGTCGCACGAACCTGGCCAGCAGAGGAATCTCACGCATCGTGCAGCCATCGAGACTACTCCCTTACAGACTTATATCTCAGCGTTGAGTTTCAGCCCGACTCGAAGTCTGACGCGACAGTTGTTTGGGAGGAAGAACCGCGATGGATTGTTCACAAACCGATCGTCGAGGAAGTGTGGGACGCTTGTACGGCGACTTTCGAAGGACATGCCGGTTCGGTACTGTCGGTCGCCTTCTCCCCCGACGGCCGGCAGCTCGCGTTAGGAGTCGGCCGACAACACTGTCAAGCTCTGGGACGCCGCGACAGGCGGCTGTGTAGCGACGTTCGAGGGGCATAGCGACACCGTCTACTCGGTCGCCTTCTCGCCCGACGGCCGCCAGCTCGCGCCGGCGTCGTACGACAATACTGTCAAGCCCTGGGACGCCGTGACGGGCGGCTGTGTAATGACAATCCACGTAGACAGATCTCCTGCCGCATTTCCTTCGACGGCCCGACAGGCTTTTGACAGCTTCGTAGTTGACTGCCATTTCGGGACCCATATGTGGCGGGCATAGGTGATCCTGACTAGTCTAGCGCCCACTAGCTCGAGCAGTTCGTGCGGAGGCCACAGTTCAGGGGCAGTCGCCTCCGAGTTAGTGCTCGGAGATGGCTTCCTTCCTGTGACCTGTTTCCCATACTAGGCCAAACTTGTCACAGAAAGAATCGAGCAAGTTGAGGACCGACACTCGTCTGCGCGCCAGATTGTGTAGCGACATATCGACTCGCAAATGCCGTCGTATCGACTCGCATCGACTCGCATGACTCCGCATCCGGTGGTGGCGGCCAGAACAATGGTACGACTGAAGACTCGGAAGGCAGCTGTCTCCGAGCATCAGTTAGGCCTGTTAGTTGGAGGTAAGAATCCAGCTGGGAGCTATATTTTGAGGACGTATTTATTGTAACTGGCGCTCCTTACCCTTCTCTGTACTCTGCATACTGCCCAGTCTTCCTCATTCCTGTCCTCGCACTTGTCACAGTTCACACGAAAATGCCTTCAGCTGTAAACCAATCCTGGGGCACACCTCTGTAAGCTCCTGATCCCTTCTGCTGGCAACATTAAAGCAGTTAACACTTAGTCAGGTCTCTGAAGGTCATTGGTCACAATGCCGGCACGTCAATGGATGGTGTTGACCTTGTCCATGTCCATTTCACCCAGGACTCACCAGCTGCACCCCTGAATATGCAGCTCCTCCACTATGGAGAGTACCCAATGCCGCAGAAGGTCAAGGCGCGCGTCATGAAGCTCATAAAGGAAACAAGACAACCCCAGAGGAGATGGCCATTGTTAATATCCAGCTGGGTCAGGTCATTGCCGACGCAGTCAACTCTTTCGCAAGGGACCAAAGCTTCGACCTGGAAAAAGAAGTCGATCTGATCGGTGGCCAGGGCCAGACCATATGGCATCTGCCCCTTCCCGAGCTCTTTGAGGGTGATCAAATGCGTGCGCATTTGGACATGGCAGAAATTGCCGTCATTGCTGCCAATACAGGCGTTACGTCCCTGGGCAACTTCCGAGTCTCGGATATGGCTCTTGGCCGTCAGGGGTGCCCTCTCTTTGCTGCTCTTGACTCCTTGCTCTTGAGCCACCCCAACCTCAACCGAGCTGTCCAAAACATTGGTGGCATTGCGAATTTCTCCATACTTCCAAGGGCGACATCGAGGGTTGCTACGACTTCGACACCGGCCCGGGAAATGTCTTTATTGACGCTGCTGTCCGGTATTTCACCAATGGACAGCAAGAATATGACAAAGATGGTGCCATGGGCGCCAAGGGTAAGGTTGATCAGGCTATCGTTGATGAAGTTCTCGCTGGGCCTTATTTCATCCACGATATTCCCAAAACCACAGGTCGTGAGACCTTTGGTGACCGTATGGCAGAAGACATCTGCGACAGGATGCTAGCAAGTGAGTACCATGTCAACTGTTGGCCACTCCAAACATACTAACCCAGGGGTAGAGGGCGCAACTCCCGAGGACTGCGTTGCAACCATCACCCGCATCACCGCCCAGTCTCTTGCCGACGCATACGAACGATGGGGCCCCGAAGACGGGGTGGACGAGATCTACATGGGTGGAGGAGGATCCTACAACCCGAACATCGTCAACTATCTCAAACAACACATGCCAAACACTCGTATTACCTACATTGACGAGACTGGAATCCCCGTCGGCGCCAAGGAAGCCCTGGGATTTGCCCTCCTCACTCATGAGTGTTTCGTCGGCCGCCCCATGATCGTCCCCAAGAACACCGAGACAGACAAACCCGGTGTCGTTGGGCAGATACAGCCAGGAAGGAACATGCATCACATACGGCAAGCTGTCGCACAGGGTAAGTTACACTCCACTGCTGAACTTGTCAGTCACGATGTGACCAAACTTGTTAACACATCCTGCTAGTTTTGGGGTGACTATCCCGAGGAGAACATTAAGTGTACAACCAGGATGAACCTCCTCCCAAGCCTCTGCACTTAACCAGCAGAAGTGAGATTGGGAAACGGGACTGGATCGCGGACATCGCCTGCAAGCGACCTCTCCATAGTGCCAACTAGTGCCAAGCTCTATAAGGACGCTGCCGGAGAAAGCTTGTTTCCACCTATGGAGTGCCAAACAACCACATCCGAGCTCCAAGCCACTGAAGCCACAGTCAGTGTCGAGAGGGTGACCAGACTAAATAGGAGCATGTAGTCCACTTGAATCTCAAGTTACCGATAATAGTTGCGTCTTCTGTGTGGCTGCCAGGCTGCGCCTCGACTACGTATCGTTCTGAAATGCAACATGTACTGAAGGGTGACCTGGTACTCTATTTGTGTGTACGGAGGTCACGAAGCGAGAAGAGACCTTAGAGACGATTGGCAATGTACTCTGCTACCATGACAATGAAACCAAGTCTGACGAGTCCGCGCTTAGTTGAATAGATACAGGCTGGGAAGAATCGCCGTGCCCATGCTCACTGTCGAGTCAAGATCCATCTTGGTTCTCCGACTGTCTTGTAATGCTGTGATCTATAATCGAAGAGAGATGGCCATGCAATCATCGTCGTCACGGCGTAGGTATAAGACCACCGTCTTCTTCGAGTTCGACAATTTCCTCTTTTTTAACGTCCAGTCCACACCCTGCCACATCAAAACGTGCCCTAAAAGTTTCGAGATAATTCTGCTCCCCTGGCCAAGCGCTTCTGAAACTCACCTTTTCCAACATGTGTGAGAAACCATACTCTAAAACAATCTATGAGTGTGGTGACTCGGAGAACGTGGATTTTACATTCACACCTTGCGATGACCAGACCAAGGCAAATCATACTGTCAAGGAAACTCCTTGGGTTCGAAGAGAGTTAAGGGAAAATGCGGCAAGCTCAACTGCAGGAACCCCTGATTTGGCTCGGTAAGTCCAAGCTATCACTACAATGACCCCCGTTTGGGGTTACAGTGCTGACGAAATTGAAAACAGGAGCCTAGCAGCGAGATCTAGGTTTGCTCGCTTTGCTTGCTTGTCGAGGACAGACGTACAGAACGTTGCTGGAATTGAATCATGATGGATATCGGAACTACAAATGGAATGCATCTCATTTCCATATCTCCAACACGCTCATTTCATCCCTTTGCTTAGTCAGAACGATGAACGAACAAGGGAAAGCGCATAGGCCCCCGGAGGAGGAGGGGGGTGGTTGGTTTATAGTCAGTACCTTTAAGATCAGCATTTGCTTGTCGTCATCTCCAAGTCCAGAGCTCGCAGGACGTCGTCCGCGCTAGTATACTTCGACGTCCAACAGCACAGCATGACCCTCCCTCCAAAGAGCCCCTCGACATCAGGGAATTTGCTTTGCCTGAAAAGGTCCTCGACGTGCTGGTCATAGATTTCCATGTCCTCCGGGTTCTTGAAAGGACCAGGACCCCGGTGTGGCCAGTGCCCGGTAACAATGGTGTAAAGGATAGATCCAACACTGAATATGTCAGTAGCCGGCGTTGACACCCACTCTGAATTCGGATCGAAGAAACCGGGATCCGGAAGATGCTTGCCATCGAGGCCAAGCTCCTCGCACGTTGAACCACCAAAGTCGCAGAGCCAGAGGTCCAAGGACGTCGACGTCGTGGCATGAACCAAGAAATTTTCAGGCCGCAGATCTGAGTTTATCACCCCGGCTGAATGTATGCGATTGATTCGACAAGTTGTCGGCACCATTTCTTGCGGACGGACGGAGGGAGACTGTCGTTGTTCTCGTCGAGATACCGCTGGAGACTGCCGTGGCTGGCCTCAGCAAGGAGTAACCCTCGCGAGCTGTCTTGCCATCCAAGGTAACTAAAGCTGCGTCAGCACAACGGGTAATACTGTGAGGGAGACTGGGCGAAATAACCTGACGATTCTGGGATGCTCTCCCAGTAAGTCGAGGATTTGCCGCTCAACCGAGAAATTGTTGGCAATCTCGTCCGTCAGTTTTTGGTAGGCGCTGCTTTCTCTCCAGACTTCTACAGGGTATTTCAAGAGCACGCCTTGCCGCACTCGGCAGAAGCGCGACGTCGAACCTCGAAAAGACTCCGGGGCAACCATTGGGCGTGTGTTTAACGAGCGATTAACATGAGAACGTGTCGTCGCGGGGTTTGATCTCGGCTATTTGTTGATCAAATGCCCCAGGTTCGGAGATGAGACGCTGCAGCTTAGGAACAAGGTGATCTCCCAAGTGATCCAATCTAAACGAGTTTTCGAAACACCGGGACTCAAAGTCTGCCCTAGAGAGAATGTAACGACTGGCCGGCCACTCCCAGGATCGGTCGGGTCAGCTAAGAAGGCAGAACCAGAGGCGGGATGGGCTGTCGTGAATGTGGTGAAGGCGCCTCGCCACGTCACTGGGGCGGTAGCGTCGGTTTTGTGAGGCTGTTTCATACAGAGTCCATCGAGAGCCAACGATTGGTAAACCCAGATTGGTAAACCCAGCGGCGAAATGTAAGCCCAGGTGAGTCCGTCTTCACTTTTGGCCGTGTTGGGCGGCCTAGCCGCACACAGCTGTGACTCAACAATGCGTCTCCCAGGCAACAGCTCAGCGCCTCGGCCAAAAACGGCCCCTAAAATGGCACCACCGTAGAGGGGAGTCGTAGTTCTAGTGGCATTCTGCAGGTTGAGCACAAATCGGTTGCGGGATGAGGTGCCTGACAGCGGTTCAAGGCGGCCCGTTTACCAGGCGTGTGGGGCTGTACCTATTCAGCGCCCCCATCATCCAACCCTCCGCTCCCTCGACCTCGTCTCCGGACATGACGATCCGTACCAGCCGGGCGTACATGTTTCGATCAGACTAGGCATGCAAAGCGGCATGGCTACCCGACAATCAGGATCTGATATAAAACCTTTTACCTTACATTGCACTAGCCATATAATCCATTGAGTAGCCGCTTCGCCTTTCGAGACTATTTCGTGGATTATAACAGGTTACGGCTGCTGCTCGCGTTCCGTGTCGCACGCGTCAGATGATCCTTCTCCCGTTTCAACAACTGGGCGTTTTCATTCGGGATTCTTAACTGATCAGGCTCCTCGCTCCCTAAACCCTTTTCGATCAGCGGTATGAGCCGCAAGCCCACAGACGTGCCAGCACCGCCACCGTCTCTCCGCGCTCTCCTCCCTGCCCACCCGCAAAGTCGAGGCCCCGAGCTACCCCAGCGGCACGTCGAGTTGAAGAGGAAAAAGGCAAGCTGCGGCCTGTGAGACATGCCGGGAGCACAAGACGAAGGTGACTCCTGACATTCGCTTGCTTTGTTTCATCTTGTCGTGCCTTGTCGTTAGCGTGTCGACGTCGGCGAAAACACTAACCGAACAAATCATCCAGTGCGACGGTAACCGACCGAGCTGTACTGCCTGCCTGCGCCGCGGGTCCGAGTGCAAGTTCGAGGCCGGGCCGAAGGAGACACACTCCCAGGCACTCAAAAGGAAGTTCGACTCCCTGCAGGGCAAAGCTTCGTCGCTGCAGCAGGTCTACGACCTCCTCCGGACGCGCCCCGAGGATGAAGCATGGTCTATCTTCCGGTGGATACGGGACGGCGAGAGCCCCGAGTCGATACTACAATTCGTCCATCATGGCGACCTTCTGTTGCAACTCTCCCTACTGGCGGAAACCGGTCCCCAAACCGACAGATTTACCAGCACAAGCGACGCGGTGACATCTCCCAGTCACAGCGAGACGCATAGTCCATACCTCAGCACGGACATGTCTAGCGTGGCATCGACGCAATCCCATAGTCGTCGAGACTCTTTCACACGCCGCAATAGCACGGAAACAGATTCGACCGATATCTCGCTTGCCAGATTGTCGAGCCCTTGCTCGACCAGGTCCGACCGTCCCGATGGCCAACAGTATCAGCCGATGATAGTATGACTAGAGGCCTGCTCAGCCACTACTTCCAGCTACAATACCGTTTGGTCTCCATCTTCCACAAGGACCACTTCCTGCAGGATACGATCAGTGGAGTGTCGACACACTGCTCCCCGTTACTGGTCAATGCTGTTTTGACTTGTGCTCTGGTGGCAGCTTCGCGGATCTGGCAGTCCCGCTACAATCAAGTCCGGGATAGACAAATATCCACACGCCTTTCTCTAAGAGATCAGACCCCGGGTTCAAGTTGAACGACAAGAACTGCCCTGGAGGGGCATTGTGGCGTGAGCCAAGCATTCCTACGGTTGTCTCGCCGGCGAATTGACAGCAAGCCAAATCGGTGTACATTGCCAACTCTAGGGTCTAGCGTTTGGGGTTATCGTTGCCGGGCAGGATAAGCCGCATGGAGGTGGCTGCATGTGGAGTTGGAAGCTAGCCCAGTGTTCATTGTCGTCCCCCAGGTCGCACGTGTCGGAGTTGGTCAACGGGACCTCTCGCATGTCGCCAACGCAGTTTGGCTCCGTGAATTCTAGATATAGATACTCTGTCCGAACATGTCCTGACCGACGGCTTGCGTTATGCTCCCGAATCTCTTATCCGGTGTATGGCACTCGTCCATGTTATCGAGATGCTGTCGATGGTCGGTACAGAACAGTAACCGTCCCGGTATAGCGCGAGCGTGACCGTCTCGTCGTTCTTGATTGCGGGTCGCAGAGTGGTACAGTCCTGGACGATCTTGAACTGTTCCAAGCAATGCCGTTTTCAACTCAGTTGGGAGCATTGTTCGACAGCGACATGGCGTCGCTTGCGGTACCCACGCAATCCTTTTCTTCAAAAGAATGAATGTGATTAGCCAATACAATACAATCAGAAAGCGAGCACCGTCGACAGATCCTGGGCTAAGGAACACCCAGACCTGTTTTACGACGCTGTGCAGGGGTATATAGCCGAGCAACGCTATCACAGGCTGGAGCTTCCGCCTAGTCAGAAGCAATGGGTCGAAGTACAGAAGGACAGGGAAGATACCACATTTGCGGATTTGATTGATGTGATACTGGACGACATGGCCATTGAGACGGATGGTGAGCGGCCTGCTCTTCGCTCAGAAACAACCGTAACCGAAAGGCAAGGAGTGCGGTGGCGCCTACGATCAAGGACTATCGACCGTCGTTTAAAATAGTTCCTCTATAGTAACAGATATGTCCTTTTGTTTGTTGGGGGTTGGGGGTTTTGGGGGGGGAGGGGGGGGGTTGTCAAGAACGAAGATTGATAGCGCTGCTCCTCAAAGCAGTTGATAGTAAAACAGGAGAGAGGATCAGGAGAGAGACCAGAACGAACCCCAGGAGACGGCGAAACAAAGCACAACTTCTTATCATGCTATCAACCTCAACAAGGACCAAACGCCCTTCACTCTGTCGAAAGCGAGGAGCTATCAACATCCTCTGCTTTCCCGCACCGCGAAGTGCACCGACACCCTCCACTCCCTCCACCTCCTCTGCAGCCGCATACCTGGCTCGTACAAGCCTGTGCCGTGGGAAGTGGTGCCTGGACCAGTGCTGATTGTTGGGGAATATGACCTGTACTTGAGGGGAAGCCTTCGGAGGGAGGCTTAGCAGCTGCACCACGACGAGAAGCAGGAGCAGAATATATGAACTTACCATTCGCGTAGGGCAATATCATTCCATCCGGGTGTTGTCTCTGCATGAATGGTGACTTGTGGTCGGCTGACATGGGATTGCTGTGAAACTGCATCATGGAACTTAGCGGCTGTGGAGGTTTCTCCGACAGCTGGGCATAAATGGGAAGCGATCCCTCGATAGGCGTGGCCGGGAAGCTGTAAGATGACCCAGACGAGATGCTTCCGGCCGATGATTGTTCTTTCTTCAGCCCGGGTCTCTTGCAAGTTCCGGAGGCGGCCCGGCACTGTCGTGGCTGTAACTCGATGGGAATGGATAGCCGTTGAGATCGGTCGAAGAATGGCCGCTACTGAGTGAGGAATGAGGGTCAAAGACGTCAGACAGCGACGGCAGCAGCCGCGGCGGTCCACTCTGCTCCAATGACTGGTCATCATGCCACCCTAGCGTCCGACGGTGTGTCATGCCGACGTCTCGCGGACTTGGTCTGATGATAGGTGATTGTTCCGATGACCGACAATCTAAGGGTGAGTGAACCGCGTCGTCCAACGATGCAGGGTGTATAGCTGGCATCGCAGAAACGGGCGAGTCGGGTGCTGATACGACAGATGAGAGACGATGGTGTCGACGACGGTCCCCTGTCCGGGCATTTGCACTTGGGCTTCCGCCCCCGCTCTTGCTCGGCCTAATTGAGTTCGTCGTCCTTCTTTCGGTATCGGACGCACCAGGAGACAGCTTTTCCCGCTTGGTTGCGTCTTTGTCTGCAGTGCCGGTCAGTTCAACGCTCTCTAGCGCATCATGGCTCAGAGCAGCAATCATACCTTTCGGCTGATGTGCATATTGTTCTTGAACTCCTCCAAATACTCCTGATATCTTTCGTACGCCGGAGTCTTCTTGTATTTGGTCAACTGATTGTTGTACTTGTCCTTCGCAGCTTGCGCTTGAGACTCAAACGGTTCCTTCTCAGCCACAGACAGGCCTTGCCAATGCTCGCCCACTAGCTTTGCAATCTTTGTGAGCGTGAGGTTCCGGCCTTTCAGATCATCTCTCATCTCTGTATTTTTGGTTCAGGTTAGCCAAGCTGGCTAGATCGGTCATGGCGCGGCCGCTGGAGGTGGTCATCGACCAACTCACTGTTTGAGAATAGAACATAAGCTGATGGAGGCCGTTCTGGCGCGTTCTCGTCAGGCTAAATCCAACAGACTGTGTCAGCCACAAGTGGTCCTGTCATAAGCTCATGAACTCCCAACTCCCAGAATACTAACTTTGGGATGCCTCCTGTACTTGCGCTTGGCAACAACCACTGTCGCGACATCGTGCGTTTCTACCTTGACTGGGGCAACCCAGCATGGATCGACTGGCAACTGGGTCCTAGACGGTCAAGAGTTACACAGACAATCTTGTCCCCGGATTGAGTGCCCTCACCGGCAAAATTACGTCCCCTTGGGACCAGTGGCGTAGCATCGACCTGAGTGCACACCTCGAGCACTGCCCAGCCAGGTCAGGAGTGCCTCCGCAAGTGGCAATCGCAGTTGCTGCTCGTCAACTTCGTAGACAGGACCCAGTCTTGCAATTCTTCTTGGCCGGTCCTTCAATGCAAGCGAGGTCATTACCACGCTGTCCAGGATTTGTGTCGTGATGACGTGGCACGAAGAAGACTGGCCTTCAATGATGGCAGCATCGCCGTACCATGAAGGAGCTCGTATCGCAACTTGGTTCGCTTGGCAATTTGCCAGGCAGCTGCAAGACTCCCTAGTCAACCGCTATGCTTTCTCAGGACCCTTGATCTGGAAGTTGTATGGCCCCTGTGTCCATGATGGTCGCATCACCCAGGCTCGCACCGCATCCAATCACGACTAGAAGTCATACGGCCGTCAGACGAGGCATCTTGGACACGCCGTCCATCTCCGCGGCCATCCAAGGCCGATCCGCCAAATCATTGAGATCTCCTTCCTCAGCTACGTAAGTTGGTGATTACGGGTTTAAGTCACACTAGGGTGCATCTGGGCCTCGTTGCCTGAAATAGGTATGTGACGTGTTAGGAAATCCGCTCCACTTCTGTTTCGCGTCATCGTGGAGTAGGCAGGCGATTCAGTGTCTCGGGCGACCCCTGGACAGGTCAAGGCAGGGCAGAGCCAGCCACGTCGTCTCAGACGACTTGCTGGCTGCTTAGGAGCGGAATAGCGGACGGGTGCAGGGCAGCGCGGAGGCCGCCTGGAGCGCCGTGCCGTAGTCTGCCTTGTGCATCGACATCTATTTTCTCCTTGGTCAAGATATCTTGGACGACCAGCCTCAGACCCAGAGAGCTCGCCAGAGCCAACTCAGTCCAACCTCGCCAACTGATATACCTCCTTCAGAAGTAGATAGGCGCCCAAACCCGTCTCTCCCCAGCCACATTACAGAGCGTACGCGAATCCTTTCGTGATTGTTCTGCAATGACATCTTCCTGCGAGGTGAAGTGCAGAGGCCACTGCACAGCGGCGTACGGGAGGAATGAGCGTTCTTGGCTGCCGTGAGAGTTCTGACGTGGTGTTGCGAGATCCGGCAGCAACAAATAGCGGAGACACACTAGTGACATCGTGCTGTGCGACTTTGGCATGTTCAAGCGCCCTTCCCAATTGCCTTTGTCGTTCAGGGCTATCCAGCTGCCTAGAAAGATTGTCCAGCGTTTTGGACGCCCCGTTGATCCTGCTGCGCGCGTTCTGGAGTCGCTGGATCACGGTAATCGCGCTATCGACCAGGCCGACGACGCTAGCTGCGGCTCCGATGGCTTCCTAGGGAATCTTGATAGTGTGATATATGCATCGTGGGATCAGCAGAATTGAATCATACCATCCTTCTTCTCTCGCTTTCAGTTGTCGGAAAAGTTTGTGATGTTACTGTGTTGTCCACGATACCAGCGGTGGGAATGAGTATGGAGAGCACAGAGAGCAGAAGGACGCCCAAGATCGTCGGGGGGTGTGGAGGGAGGGGAATGATGTTTGGGTGTCAAGGAGGTCGAGGCGTGTTGCCGTAAACGGACATCACGTGCCGCTAACTAACGACGGTAGTCGCACGCGAAGTAGGTAACCTCCGCCACTCAACCACTCCTGCTATCGGGAACAGCTCACCGCCGAGCGACATGGACGATCAAGCGTGGGCCGGAGGCGCAAAACGACCAGCGCTTAAGCACCAAAGAGTTCAGAGCCAGCATCTATGACTGCGAGATGGTTTCTTTCTCCAGTCACGTATTGCAGAAGCTAAATCCAGAGAGATCTTTCAGTACTCCGTACATATAGAGTTGTAGAAAGTAATTAGCGTTACTAGAGCCGACCAGTCGAGCCAGCGCCGAGCGGTGAGCGATAAATGGGTCTCGGTCCCCAGAGGTGAACATCGTGATATCATATCGCGCATGCATATATCTACCTCGAATTCGATGATGGCATCTCATATACAGCTCCTTGATACGCCTGACCACGCAACTCCTGCGCAGCCCGCACCGGCTCCCCTCCCATCTCCGGCCGGGCACCCTGGGCCTCGTGGACCTCAGAGTAGACAACTCCGGGAAGCTCATGTCCCGCCTGTCCCTGCACGGGTACCTGCCCCGGATGGAGCTGCCAGCTTCTATGCGGCGCCTCTACCATGCCGGGGTGCACGGGCGGACCGGTATTACCCTGCGCCGAAACAGGGGCCGGAGCCCCGGATGAGTATTGCGGCGACGGCCTCGTGGAGGTTGACATTGGGTATACGCCGGCGCAGCAATCCAGCTCTGGCTTCCCGGGGGCAGGACCGGCGGTGGCGCCGGCAACAGGCGGAGGGCTCTTCATTGTGCTCAGCTGAGCGTCGGTATGGGTGGCCGTCGCAGGAACGGCAGCGACGCTGTCGTCCTTCTTTCGACTTGTGCAGCGGTAGATGAAAAACAGCGCGGCGCAGAGCAAGACTCCGCCGAGCGTGGCTCCCACTGCGATGCCGGCGATGGCTCCTTTAGACAAGTTATCGGAGGAGTCGGAAGATGCGGAAGAGCCGGCGCCAGAGCTAGAGGATGAGCTCGACGAGCCTGTCGCGGTGCCCACGAAGGAGGTGATCGTCTTGCCGGAGCCGTTGTCGCCGGTCGTGGTCACGATTACGACAGTGTTTTGCTGCGTTGGGGCGGCCTGTGCAGTGGCAGAGTAAAGTTGACAGATCTGTACGGCGGCGGAGGAGACCACTGCCCATTGTTAATCGCGTTAGAAAGGAAAGTGACATGAAGCAGTGACTCACGCTGCGCTGTTTGGACACCGCAAGCTTCCACTACGCAGATTACGGCTGCAGTCGATACCTTGGCCGCGTTTGTTGGGTTGCACTCGCAGGCGAGTTCAGCATGCTGGCAAGGCGTCGAGCTCGTTCGGGCACTCTCGAGGCACGCCCATGCGCAGAAGGGGATGGTGGGTACGGCTTGCCTCTTCGCAAACAGCAGGTCGACGGCTTGTGCTGAGGGACCGGCGGTGATTTGGGGACGCGCAGTGTCGAGAAGTGGTTTTAGACGGTTGAATTCTGGGAACCTCGGGTCCAGCGCGAACGACGCAGAGAAAAGGGAACAAAATAAAAAGGCTATTGTTGAGGTATCATGCAAACGTGGCGCCATTGTCGAGCAAGTGAGGCTGGGAGCACAGCACGCCGATCGTCGTCGCAAGGCGGTCGTGAGAGTCGAGGAGCGGGAATCCCTCACGCCTGGGTATGGGGGTCGCGTGGGCGTCAGCCATCAAACATATATCCGTATGTACGTGTGCCATCTGAAGCGAGGCGCCCAAGCGCATTCCAGCCCACGGAACCTGTAACACAATATTGGACGTGGGCCGACGAGACTTACCAGACTTGGTGTGGTCTCGCTGCAGTGATGGGTCTGGCCACGGTTACAAGGCATTCACGAACGCCAAGCGCGGGGGTTGGCTACAAAGCTGGGCAAAGCTTAGCCTGTCGAAAGCCTTGCTTTGTGGGAAATTCCGTCTAGCTGAACCACCCCAGAACGGCGGGGTTCTGCAGATCGGGCGGTGGCTATTGGGCGGCTCGAGGAGTGCGGCTGAGTCTCGACATCCGGGCTGCTCGTAGTCCCAGCGGCTCAGCCCACCCTTGTGGTGTGGCCCGTGTGCATGTACTGCAAAATGCCTGCAGCCAATTAGAGTATAGAATCCACAATTCCAGCCAATGAACGCACTAAACTGAACTCCCGCGGAGTTCCATCTGCTACAATTTCGTACATAGCGTCACCAAACGCGGTTCTATTGAATTGGAGGCTCCGGATTGGATCACGTAATCCACCAAGAATTCTGCTCAGGGGAACCAATTCCGCAGGATTGTGACAGCAATGTCTTTTGGAAGCACCGTCGCCCCTTCTTAGTTCTATATCCCAAATTTCATCGGGCCAGCAGTAGCTTGACCACCGCCCCATGTCCTCCCGCTGCCGCCCACGACAGCGGTGTCTTTCCATGACACCGCATTCGTTTGCCGAAGATGGGGGGCCGCTGCAACGAGGTCCATGATCTGAAACTTATCTGCTAGTAGGTTTAGATTGGTAAATACCTTTAAATTCTGAATCAAGTGGAAGGATATATGAGGAGCGGACAGCCAGTGGCTTGATTCACAATCACTGCGCGCCCCCGACGAAAAGTTATCTCCACAAGTTTCCCTGACGTAATAGGCTACAAGGAACGGTTGAGTTATGGGGCTTAACACGCAGCAATGGTTGGTTTGAGCGGCGTATTGGGTAGCAAGCTCAGATGCGCCGCTGCGACGCGTCCCCGGAGCGTCGCAACGAGTGGTGATCCTCGCGCTAGTTACCTGGAAATTTTCCGTCGCCAGACAATGCAGATGTCACGTGAGTTTTTTTTTTACGCTAACGCAAGCGCGCCTCAGATCACTTTGCAGGATCTGTCGCCTCGAAGGCTGCCCCGCTGCAGCATCTAGCCGGGCGATCAACTTCAACACCACCTTCTCGCCTATGACCTCCCCGGCCCCGAATATTCTCCGGCTCTGGATCAGATCCCGCAGCCTACCGAGCCACACGGTCAAGCTGGCTCGCCATCGTCCAAGCCGTCCGCCAATTGCTGCCCAATGTGTGGTGCCGTTGTGAGCCGCGCCCGTGACCTCAAGCGCCATATGGAAAGACACGGGCCAGGGGGGTTCACGTGCGCCAGTTGTGGCAAGACGTTGTCTCGAAAGGATAAAGTTCTCGCACACCAGCGTAACGTACATGGACCTCGGTCCTAGATTAGGCGCTTCTTCTTTGAGTCAAGGGACGTTGATATCATGGCGACGCAATATGTTGGTTGCATGTCAGGCGGAGAGATTCAGATCATTTGTTCACCCATGTTCATAACAGGACCATGATATGTATCAGCAACTTGAGCTTTGCGAGTGATGTCCTCATGCAATGTTACTAAAGCCAGCCGCACACATTGGTGGCGAATGGCGATTCACCAATGGCACATTAATCGCACAATCGAAGTCTTGACATTGTATCCCTCGTACCTTGTGCGGCTGCAATAACTTTCCTAGTTGAATGTCAGTCAGCCGAATCCGGGTGAAATCTGCTGCTCACGAAGCATCCGCCGGTTCGAACCTCACACTATATTGGACAGTCATTATCCATTTGATTGACGGATGGAGGATTGGCAACGATCGTAGGCCAGATGAGGCTCTCAGAAGCCATTCTTGCAGGAGCCAGAGATGGCCCCGTGTAGCGTGCGTACCGTCTAGATAATCCGTCCAGAGGGACACCAATCGATGGCCTTAGGAGCGCTAATGTTTGGGATGAGAAGGACGACGCCGAGGTGGAACGGATTGCCGCCGAATACAAGGAGATGAGGGGCCTGGGCCTTTGTGAAGAGGAGTTTGCAACGCTGGCAAAAGAGACGTTTCTCCTGCGAGGGTGGAGATCGATTAAGGTCTCTCCGGACAGACTGTGGCGAGCGGAGCGTATGCTGCAGCTCGTCTGCCCTCCGGAGGAGAACGCGCACTGGCGTATACCTCCGATACTTGATATCAGCGCCGTCAGCGACGTCGAATGGAGATGGGACATCCGGCCTGACTGTGCGTATTGGCTTTCACTGAAAGGGTTCAACCCAAGATACCGCTTCCAGATCCAGAACTGCACCTTTGTCCGGGACTACATCACCTGTCCTTACTTCACTACTGAGTTCAAGCGAGACGGCCAGTCTGAAGACGTTGCCGTGAGGCAAGTTGCCGCTGCCGGTTCACTTGCTCTTTTCAACCGATGGTACCTACACTCAGAAGCGCGCAAAGTCCCAGCCTTGCCGAAAACTTATCAAATCTTCGACACTTCGCCCTTACATATATTGACTCCAAGTTCGTCTTCTGGGTCCTCCGACCGACTCTGAACGATGGTACGTGGGAGGGGTGTACCATGACCAGGTTGATCGGGGCCGACTGCGCGGATGAGTACGGGGTTCGGGAACTGATCGACTGGATCAATGAAGTCCATCGGTGGGGAATGAGAGATACATGTGCCGGGAACTGATTGAGGAGCATAGGCCGGAGAAGAAGGTCAAGCGAAGGCGGAAGAACTGAAGTTCGAGAATATCATTAGAACATTTCGAGTTAGGCCGGTCGAGGTCGTGCTCCACGTGTATGTTTCGAGGGAGCCGTGTTGCGAGGAAGGCGAAATAGTTTGGTAGTAGACTTGTGTTAGCAATGGGCCGGACGGCAATACATACGGAGCCGCTCTGCTTCAGTTCCTCGACAGAGAGCCCCTTGATTGGCCAGCTACCGTGTGCACGATGACCTCATTGCCCGAAGACCGTCCAGCGTGAGGGCGCCATCGCTCTGGTCGTTCCCGCCCAGTAACAGCATTTGCACAGCGTCCAGACGTCGTGGAGCATTGCTCAGCGCCATGATGCCTAGCTGGTAAACCAATCATGACAGTATCATTCGGCAGGTGCAGTACATGTAATTAAATGTACTGTACAGTAATATAAGAAATGTCTCACCCCTGCGCCCGCGGTCCATACCGCATAATCCTGCGCCAAACTCTCAGTCGCGGAGGCATCGTCGCACAGCGCGACTCCAAAGTGAGCGTATCGGGGTGGCTGGCCCTAAGCTTCGTCTTGCTAGTCTTTTTCACACAGTCAATTTCTGCCGCTCAAAGGGGTCCAGAAATGGTCCTCAATGGCGCAAGAACCGCACCCTATGAGCGATCAGCAGAGGTGATACACAGTTTTAAAATTGAGTTGCCTGATGAGAGTCCGATCAAGGGGCTGAATGTATCAATGAGTGGCCTTCATAGCCTCTAGGACGCACCCACGTGTAATGATCGTGGCCAGCCAGACAACTGACGGCTGTGCGCGTCGATCCCATGCCCTATCGCCGTGATTAACCGCCTCAAAAGAGACTGCCCTGAACATATGTTTCTAGTAGTCTCGCTTTACGGGATTTATTAGGTGATACACACTGGAAACGCGCCATACTGCACGTCAAGATGGCGACTCCATCCCTTAGCCTCCAGCGCCTGCTGATGCGTCGGCTGGCCAGAGAAGTACACGATCTCCGGCCGTATGCCGTCGAGGGAAACCTGCGTCTTGCGCGTCATCCCCTGACATCGCCGGATGCCTTGCACGAGAAAGCGGTAAAACGCGACGCGCAAGGGCTTCCCGTTCGGGTTGTCACGCGGTAGGACCCAGCAATCGATGGAGCACTTGTCATCGTTGATAGACGACGGTCGGTCGGCCTTGAACTGCAGCATGAGCAGAACGGCGCCGTCGAAACACATAATTTGAGGGCAGGCGTATTTAAATGCGTACCTGGGGTTCATAGGTTTGTCAAAGCCTCTCAGTCATTCTGTTCCCTGCGACGTGGTAGTGCCACTTAACCCCGAAGTTCACGCCCGAGCATCGCACTATTATTGTCCGGCTTTCTGCCCCCTTGTTGCGTCCAGAATTCTCGTCTAATACGGTTCCTTTTCATCTCGACGATGAGGGCGCACTGTTTCGCGGCCCCTTTACCGACGGTATACATCATGTCGACCACCTCCTTGATGTTATTGTTGTCAGTCACCGGCCCGGCCTCGGCGACTTGTAAGACGGCCGGGTAGTGTTCGAAGGCCGGGAGGACGACGTTGGATATCTCGTGGTGGAACTAGTTCGCGACGTCGGACTCGCTGTGGAAGCGCCACGACTGGGCGTTGGGGGGGTATGCTGGGAGGGCGAAGCGGTACTCGTCGTCGACCATTGCTGGCTGCAGCTGGGGCTCGAAGGTTGCTTGGGTGTCGTGGTTTTCGTCTTGCCATGTCCAGACGTCGGTCCTCTTCATGTTGATCGGCGGATGATCGCTTAGCCACGACTTTTTGGACTGCGTCTGGTACCCTGTCTCGTGTATAGGGTTGCTGGGGTGCTCTAGGGCCTGCAACTCTCTTCCCCCTCCCCTCTCCCCTACCTTCTTACTTCCCAAACTAACCACCACCCCCAGTTCCGCCTCGGCCTCAGCCTTGTATACGGCCTCGCCCGTCCCATAAGCGTCATCGTCTCTTCGAACCCCGAGCGACAGACCTGGCACCACGTGCTCCGTGTACAGATCCACCACGACATCATCGCCCGCATCATCCGCTGGCTTGACTAACGCCCGTCCCTGCCCTCCTTCCTGGTGCGTCGTATGCTGAGCACAGCCTGGTTGAGCTAGGGATATGGTGAGGACGGCGTTGGAGGCGATATATCGGCTTGGGGTTTCGCCGACGGATGCTAATCTCGGTAACTGCCTTATTGTCGGCGACCGGGTCGTGGTTGTCGACCATGAGCAGGACGAGGAGCTCCAGGAGGAGGACTTGAGGGAGTGGTCGTTGGAGGATATTGTTGAGGATATGGTTGATAGTATCATGGAGCGACATCGGGCTGTGCACGAGCCCAAGGAGAAGATGGATGTCGAGGCTGCGAGGAGGGCGAATGAGAAGTGGAGGGCGAGGTATAGGCCTGCTGCATTAGGGATAGGCTTGGGGAGGGGACAATGCGGTGGCGGCGGTGTGGCAAGTGGTGGGTGATATAACGAAGAGTAGTTAGGAATGTGTCTTAGGTATACTCCCGTTGGGGATTCGGCTGTTATTAATGTCGCTCCCGGTTTTGACCGACCACGACACTTAGGGACCGTGGCAGTCTGTGGAACGAGAGCGGGAAGAAGGTGAGATGGTCCGGAAGAAGGTGAGATGTTCCGGAATCGCCACGTCGTCGACTTGCCGAGCTGGTCCTCATTATTGACGTGGTACAATAGCATTACACCGTTCATCTCTCCGTAATAGGAGCTTGTTTAGAACCCTGACGATAACAAAGCAGCTTCCCGAAGACATCCACGTTTCGTACAGCCGGTTGTAGGACATTACAGTCGGGCACGAGGGCATCGCATCGTGGGAGGTACGGGAGGAGATCAACGGGCAAGTTGCACGGGCGTGGAGGGAATCTTGGTTCAAGAGGATGGAGACACCATCAGCGCCTGCGCGGAGATGCTGCGGCTGAAAAGCACCGCGATTTTGTACGTACAAACGCTATCATCGACTAGGCAAGTGGGAGTCAGGAGGTGGGGATCCTGCTCAGACAAGAGCTCTTCCCCACGGCCGCGTTATTCAGAAGAAGTAAAACCCGTCGCTGGATGGCAATGTTTATATCGATTGAGACCCGTTGCAGGGTGCTGCGTCTCCGTCGCGAAAGCTTGCGAGGTCGACTGGAAGACGCCTTGACCCAGGCCTTGCCATCTGACTCGACGATGATATGTGGCGGGAAGACGCACTTGATAAGGATGCAGTAGGTAGTAATCAATCTCGCTGCGAAATTGATGTCCCTTGTGGCCCGTGCACCCGAGCTATCCTCCGAACTGGAAAGCTCAGGACTGCAATCTTGAAAAGGCCCAGGGTGGAGGACGAGCTTGCATAGAGCCGCCAGCGCGAAGAGGATCTACAGCGTCGGCTGGACCAAACGAGATGCAGCAATCTTGGGAGTGATACCTCCGCCTCATCTCTGCCTCACTTGGCGAAGGTCAAGCCCAGTCAATGGTCCGATAGTGCGTTGTTCGATTGAAGCCCATGCATGCGTCCGGGCCTCGATGCCGGTTGTTTTGCCTGCTCCGGCGACTAGACCACTACTGCCAGACGATCGCGCAGCGCTTTTTGCGCCTCTCCCCTTGGGTCTTCTTTACCAGCTCCATTATTGGAGGCAAGAATGGCCTGGATCTCCTTCAGTTTCCTGCCGAGTTCCTCTTTGGGGCCATCGTCAAAGCTTCGGTCGTCGAAATATTTGACGCCGCTCAAGTAAGTGCCTGGTCCAAAGCTGACCAGAATCAATGCGTGGACACTTCCACCGGTTTCATAAACCAGAGATATCTGATCCCGTGTCCCGCAGACATTGCCAACATATCCTGGCGGGTTTATGCTTCCAGGCGGAGGGGACATTTGTACTCTGACAGGATCCGGTAAGTCCGATTATCATGCTGCAGTTGAGAGTGTCGTTGCAAAGAGTGCCCGAAGGGTTCAGCGGAGCGGCTATGGTAGGGTTCGTACAATGCGCCCTTGGATTCGGGGAATACGATATGGAGGAACATAGATAGGGGTATCTGAATGGTGGATACGCGAGTAAGGTCAAGTACCTTGGCAGTTCGTGTCGCGGTTACCGCGTCCCAGGTGCGCATGGTATTCGGAAAAGCCTGCAGGTCGTGTCCGCGATGGTAAGGCAGAATGTAATGCGTCCTTTGTCATGGTGGAGGGGGCCGCCCTCCGCGATTAGATGTGTTCGGACTGCCCCGGTCCCCGGATATCAGGAAGAGAGAGATGATGGGTATCCGCCATGACACCAACACCTGTAATCCGTCTTTATGTTGCTGGCAAAACTATAGCATGGGACGGGAAGTGCTGTTCGTCTCGATGTGTTCGTCTCGATGAAGGCCCGTTGTCTTGCGGTTGCGTCGAGGGGGCCGAGGGGCGCGATGGGGTCTGAGTAGTGTCTGTCCAAGGCAGCCGTGCAGGGGGCATTTAGGTTCTCCAGAGAACTGAAATGCACATCCTTGCATGCACCGTCCCTTGCCTCCCTCCCAGCAGCTCCGCAAACATCTGCGCCCCTGAGCGTCTGGTCCAACCAAGTGGCCTCGAAGCTTCACTCTATCAAGGACCGGCTGCCTCACGATGGCCCAGGCTATATATAGGAACGCCAACCTCCAATGTGAACGGTGCACAAGGCGGACTGCAAGGAAGACCGGCGATGAGAAGCCGGCAGAGTGCCAACGATCGAGCAGCCTTCCCTGGCACTCCCTACATAACCCAGGACGCCGCCACTTTCCACCCCCTCATTTCCTAGGAGATCCAACCATCGACAATCATTGGACTGCCCACTCACTCATTAGCCTCCCAATAACACAAGCGTAATGGCCGAAGATCCATTGCAACTGCTCGAGAAGTTCGTTTCCGAGGCGGCTTCTGTTAAGACATCCCCCGAGGTAAGCCGAGAGTTCCAGATATTGCCTCACAGAGGCCAACCGCCAGATCTAGTACTCCAAAGCGGTACGAAGTTTGTGCCAAAAGGCTCCTGACGTGGTCCGGTTCCTCGGAAAGGAAATTTCGAAACACCTTTATGATGGCAGAGATGATGAGGACGCCTCACGCCTGCTGCTGACATCGAATGCGACGTGATTCCTGCTGTGCCTCCCCACCAGGGGGCTCAGGTTTCCCTAGGCCATGACTCTGGAACTCCTCGTCCTACGCAGAAGCCAGAGCAGGAGGTCTATCAGGTCGGAAACGTTGTCCGCCCACGGTCAAATTTCCGCACAAAGCCACCCCGGGAAGTTTGTGGACGGGCAGCGGCAGGCGGATTTGACGACGGCGTCAGAGGCAGATGATCCAAGCGACGATATTTCCCCGCCGGCAAAGCCAATGGATCTTGACGATCTGGAGGAAGCTGTGCATACCGTGTCATCTTCCGAACGAGAACAACGCCGGATCAAGGTACGATGGACACCAGAGGCTCAAACCGGCGCAGATAACCAGCAATCCCCCAAAACCGAGGAGGTCCCGAGAGCAGATGGCTCCGCCCTTTCCGTCTTCTGCCAGAGAGCCCGTCGCCAGTGTCACTTCTAAAGACATTCGATATGACTGACTTCCTCGGTGAGATAGTTGACGCTATGGCTGCAATGAGTAACTCTCGGGATGATGTACCTGTGAGAGCCTACACCACGATTTTTCAAAGTCTGCAAGCCAGTGTCGAGCCGATCTCAGAAGACACTAAAGCGCGATCGGGTACAATTTGGGCGGCAGCTGATTCGAAAGATTGGTCCCGTGACATGTGGGCTTGTCTTCTTGATGCAAAACGACCAGGGCAGAGAGTCAGTCGTCACGACAACAATCACGCACTTCGAGGCGACGTTAGAGTTATAGAAAAGCGCAGGCGGGTGATGTCACGATCGGTTGGGATGTACGTGTTGATTCTGTGGGTGGTATTTTGGTATACCTGTCTGAAATGCGGCTGTTAGTCGTCAGAACGGGCCGAGAGGTCATCACGATATGACCTCTTGTATGATCGCTTTCATAGTGGCAGTAACTGCTGGCAATGACAATGGTCCACCCGCCGCTTCTAGCCAAGCGGTATCTTTGAAGAGGTCTGGTAACTGCATTGGTGATAATAGAAATATTAAGATTTGAGAGGTGGCTATTTGTGAAGTAGAAGATATTGTAGACACCGGAACTATCCAAGTTCTCTTTTATATTTCGGATGGACACTATATTTGGCCTACGTTAAGGAAGTGGTCGAAGATAGCTTGCTTGACATACTTATCTCTACGTTTAGAAATACAAAGAGTAACGACTTCCGGCTCGGGTCACCAATTTAAGCTACTACGCCCGCACGCAGCGCTAATTACAGCGTAAGTTCGGTCGACAGGGGAGTTCTTGGTTCTAATCACGATATGGAGCCTGTTAGGCCGACCATTTGACTTTTTGTCAGTTAGTGGTGGCTGACTACCGTAGGAAACGAGCATCATGTTGCCTTCGGCTGTTGGTAGCAAATACTCTCTCTAATGAGGTCAGGCGGCTCACTTTCAAGACTCAGGACCAATTGTGCAGTGGTAGCAAGTCCGTCTAACGCCATTTCACAAACCGAGGAGTCGGCCGGCCGAGCTTCCCCTCCACATTAATGACTTTGAGAACAAGCAAAAAAATACTTGCCCGGAAAACAGCTCCAGATGCCTCCTTCAGCGGTCATTTTGTCAAGGACGCCCCATGTTTAGTTTATACCGTACAGAAGCCCCGCAACACGTTTGTGATAGAGAGTTACAGAATACGACAGTGGACAGGTTGATAAATACTCCCACTCCCAGCTAGATGACAGGAGAACGAGCTTGGCAATAACACCACGTGAAGGTACAAGCTACCCTAGAAAGACCACGCAGTTTGAACAGATAAGCCTCGATAATCGACGGTTAACGAGACAAACCTCCAGCGACAAAACTATAAAATCGTTATGGCGCCACATTTCTCGCATACTATAAAAGGGCTGAAGGGTTCACCCCCGAAGAGCGAGCTTCACCGGTTCTGTTTCGACGCTTGAAACTGTCACGTTCATCTCAGCTACTTCAACCAGCTCTGCCAAGACGATCCCACAGTTATCATCATGCCTGTTAGATATATCATATAAAATATTACATACTGCCTGCTACAATCTACCTATTCATCGCCCACAGAGATTCAATAAGACGTATTAATCCAGACCTTCCTTGTGGACTCCCTGAGGTGAAAACCACCCCTGGCGATGAAAGAGAAGAATTGCTGCTATTCGTAAGGTTTGTAGTTGGAATTGTGACGATACTTAGAATCGATCGAGAAATTGAAGAGGGTAAGATATTGGTAGCCTGTGGCTGCTCTGTCTTGCGGAAATCCGTAATCGTCATGGTTTGGTTGACCGGTGTCGCCAGTTGGACCATCGATGTAGTGGCATTGACGAATGGTGGTTTTGGAGACGGCGTGCTAAAGCTATAGTAAGGACTCGTGGCCTGAGAGTAGCATGTCTGAGTAGCGAAATTTAACACGCCACGAGCTGTGACGTCGGCGAACTTGATTTCGACAGTAATAGGCTGAGATGAGTTCACTATGATGGCGTGGATGGCTTGAGCGTAGAAAAGCAGCAAAGGCCCATAACTCAGTGGATTTCAGGTTCAGCGTCCGCCCATTGGTCTATGAAAGTTTCGAGGAGAATGTCACAACATGACTAATCGACAGTGCGCAAATTTTCATACTGTGTAATCTTTGAGGTTAGCCTTAACGGAAGCAGTGACTCCTGCGTCGGGTAATTATCCGTATTGTACTGTAGCTTCTGGCTTCTATTCCGATACGTACATATAGCTTAACGAAACGAAAAAAAAAAAGCTGTTTCGGACATTGCCAATCGAAATCGCGAGATAATCCAAATTTGACGCCGGAATTGAATCCGGCGACGCCGTTTACCCTACTCCACGTGACTGCATCGATCGCGCAACGACGACGCAGTATACAATGGCGGATCCGATGGTCGTCGACGCGGGAACGGGCGGCATCGCCCAGAGTCGCCACCACCCGCAAGTAGGCAGGAGCGCGTACGGACCGCCCCCAGCGGACGCGTCGCAGACGCGTAGCGAGGACGGGAAGCAATGGACGGATGCTATCGACGAGTTGATGAAGACAATCGCAGGCTTGGTGATCCCAGGCAAAGAGGAGGAGGTGGCGGAGGCCCTAAAGGGCGTGATGGGAAAGGTGATCGACGAAGCAAAGCAGACGCAGGCTGAACAACGCCCTGAGGGCGGGCTCACACCGAGCGAGACAGACGAGATGATCAAGAGGACGGTCAAGGAAACGATCGCAGAGCTAGGCGGCGTACCTACAGTCGTAAACGCCCCCCAACAGACATGGGCCCAGGCCGCGGGCGCCGGTGTCGGTGCCGGCGCCCCAGTATGGGAGCCGCGGATGGTAGTCCCGGCTAGAAACGCGAGGGAAGTTATTGTCCGGGCGAAGGACGCTACGCCCGATATCCGTAACCGGGCAGCAAAAGATACCCTCGAAGCGATCAACAAGGCGATTGGAAGTGACGCGGCGGTTGCCGCTCGGAAGATGCCGAGCGGCGACATGGTCGTCACATTCCGCGACGCGGCAGAGAAGCACACGGGAGGACAATGGGTACAGGAAGCGTTTGGACCAACCGTCCAGGCGACTCGAAGCGAGTACGCCGTGCTCGTGAAGGGAGTGCCGGCGGGACCGCTAAAGGCAGCCCAGAACCTCCTCCAAGAACTACAGAATATAAACGGGAAGGCAATTATGAGGGCCAAACCAATGTTCCGCAAGGACACGGGCAACCCTCGGGCATCGCTGGTTGTACACCTGAACGATGTGGAGGCAGCCAAGGTCCTCTGCGACGAGGGACTGATCTGGGAGGCCCAGATCTTCCACTGCGAGCCGTATGCGACAGAGCTACAGTTCCGCCAGTGTTACAGGTGCTACGGCCTGGGCCACATCGCGCGGTACTGTTCGAAACAGGCGCGCTGCGGCTGCTGCGCCGGAGCGGCGCACCGGGATGGTGAGGCGAGCTGCCCCCAGAAGGGGCCCAACGGAAAGAAGAAGTGCGTCAACTGTGGTGGTAGGCACGGATCGTGGGAACGGGGCTACCCAACCGCGAAGGCCTACCGCGCGAAGATCGAAGAGGCATACCAACACCGGCCAAGGCAGTTCGTAGTGACCGGGAGCGGGTCGACAATCCCGTCGTCCGGCACCGCGAGTAGCTACGGCGACACCACGCCGAGTGAGGAAGGCGGCTGGCAGGTGCAGCGACAGCGTAAGAGGCGGGCGCCGGGCACATCGCCGCCAGCTCCCCGGGCGAGAGGCCGACCGCGCGCAGACCGGCTCCCGCTACAGCCGACCCCCGGGGCCACGCCGATTTCGCAGCTCCTGCAGAGGCAAGGTAGTGGGGCAACCCAGACGCAGCAACCACCCAGCACCCAGTGATGATACTCAGTATCGTCTACTGGAACACGGCAGGAAGCAAGGCGCCGACGACGGTGGCGCTTGAGGATAGGGAGGAGTACGACATCATCGCAATACAAGGGCCGTGGATCAACCCGCAGCTCAAAACAACGTACTGCCCGAGCGCGGGGAGGTACCACAGGGTGTACGGAAGTGGGAGAGCTGCGATATACGTGCACAAGCGACACGCAATCGCCTCGTGGAAGCAGCAGGCGGGACGAGACTGGTGTAGTATTACTTTCGGCTACGGGGGCGAGGCGATCACGGTCTGGTCGATATACTTACCAATTAGGGTCGCGACCGAACAGTGGGTCAGCCCGATCCACGAGTTGAGATCGACGGAACCGAGAGGCCGCAACATCCTCGTCGGGGACTTCAACCTCCACCACCCCTTCTGGGACAAAGAGGGCAGGGAGTCTCGGGGGGCAAGGGACCTGCTGGAGCTCGCTGAACGCTGGGACCTCTACCTCGTTACCCCATGGGGGGAGCCGACTAGGACAAAGCGGGGAGACCGTGACTCAACGATCGATTTAGCGTGGGCTACGGATGGCAGCCGGATAGAGTTCTGCGGGGATCTAGGCTATGCTGGCTCTGACCACCACGCGCAGCTTATCCGGTACAACGGGGGAGGGCCGCAGCCGGGACGCAACACTAGCAAGGGCTGGAACTGGAAGAAACTCGACAGGGCGCTCGCTACGGCGGAGGCTATGAACGTAGAGCTCCCACAGGACCTCTCGACAGAGGAAAAGATAGATAGGGCGGCGGACTCGCTCGTGGGATAGCTTACGAGGATCGCGGGATTGGCGGCGCTGAGGAAAAAGACAGGTATAGGACGTAAAGTAGGGTGGTGGAGCGAAGAGGTCGAGGGGACGGTGGCCGAGGCCAAGGCGGCGAGGCGGGCGGTACTATCCCGGTACACATGGGAAGGTCTGTAGGGAGCCTGCTCCCAACAGAAGAAGGTGATCAAGCAGGCGCAAACGAAATACTGGCGGCGTCTAGTGGCCGAGGCTTCAAGCGACAACTCGTCGATCTGGAGGCTAGAAAGATGGGCAAGACTCAGGAGCCACGTCCCGCCGGAGGCGTCAACGATCCCGCCGCTCAAGAGGGACGCGCCCGGCGCCCAGCTGGCCGTAGAGCACGCAGAGAAGGCCCGGGTCCTCGCGGAGAGGTTCTTTCCCAACCGCGAGGCGGACCTCTCAGATATCGCAGAGGAGGCGGCTCACAGCGAACTAATACCAATTGAGATGACGGTCAGCGCGGAGGAAGTAACGAAGGTACTACGAGACACAGGGGCGTGGAAGGCACTAGGAACGGAGGACAACCTCCCCGTCGGATTCCTTAAGGCCTGCGGCAGGCCGGTAGCGGAGGCGATCGCCACGCTCGCTTCCGCGAGCTTTGCGCTCTCTTACTTCCCTCGACGATTCAGAGTAGCAGGGATAGTGGTGCTCCGCAAGCCCGGAAAGACAACGGACCAGTACCAAACGGCGGGCGGATACCGCCCGATCGCGCTCCTCAGCACGATCGGAAAGGTTATCGAGGCACTGATTGGGCGCCGCGTAGTACAGGCAGCGGAGGAGAACGGGCTCCTGCCCGACGGGCAGATGGGAAATCGCCCGGGGAGATCCACAGAGGTGGCGATACGGTTCGTTACAGACGCGGCAAGGACTGCGTGGCGTGAAGGAGGAATGGCAACGCTCCTCCAACTGGACATCAAAGGCGCTTTCGACACGGTCAACCACACAAGGCTGATCGATACGCTCCGGGACCTAGGATACCCACGATGGGTCACGTCGTGGGTCCGTAGCTACCTGACAGAGCGGACCGTACGGCTACACTTTGACGGAGAGGTATCAGCACCGATTGACCTCAAGGCCGGCGTTCCACAGGGGTCGCCGCTATCGCCCATCCTGTTCTTACTCTACATCGCCTCTCTCTACCAGGCGCTTGCGTAGGACCCGAGTCTCCTAGTGATAGGATTTGCAGACGACACGAACCTCATGGCATTCGGCCGAGACGAAGCAGACAACTGCTGCCAACTCCAAAACGCGTGGGGGGTGTGCCAACGGTGGGCGGCGATAAGGGGAATGGATTTCGCCCCCGAAAAGAGTGAGCTCCTCTACTTCAGCCGTGCCCACGCGGCCCCGCGACAAGGGGTTCGCCTAGGGACAGCCGAGGTCGCACCAGTCGAGTCCGCAAGATTCTTCGGTGTCTGGCTGGACCGGAAACTCCGGTGGCGTGCCCATCTCAAGCAGATTAACAAGAAGCTTGCGATACAGCAGCTTGCACTAAGCAAACTCGCGAAGTCGACGTGGGGATGCAGTCTCATCCGGGCGAGAGAGATCTACACGAAGGTGATCCGCAGCGCCATCGCCTACGGAGCGGCCGCATGGCACCTGCCAACGACGGATAAGCAGCAAGGGATCGCGAGGAAACTCCATCCGGCGCAATCGAGGAGCCTAAGGATCGTGGTAGGGGCGTACAGAGCCACGCCAGTTAGAAGCCTAGAGACCGAATCGGCGGTCCCGCCTATCGACCTCTACCTCAATAAGAGGCTAGCCGACTTCGAGACCCGGCTATAGGGTATAGGGAGAGCGGCGCAGATCCGGGATGCGTGCGCGGCGATAGCAACACGGCTCCGCGGCCGCCGCCGACGGCGACAGGGGACGAATAACCAGGAGCAACCACGGAACGGCTGGAGCGGTGAGAGGTCCGGGGAGTGGGCCCGGAGGTGGTGTGGCGAACTTGGTAGCGATAAAGCACTCAAACGAGACTGGGAGACGCGCTGGCGCCGAGAACTCGCCCGGGCGACGACACAACGACCTGGGAGGGTAACACAACCAGCCGACAACCCGGACTTTGACAAGGCACTCCAGAAGCATAAGTCGCTCCGGAAACACGAGAGCTCACTCCTAGTCCAGATACGGACAGGGAAGGTAGGCCTGAGAGCATTCCTCTTCGAGCGGCGCGTCCCGGACGTCTGGACGCCCCTCTGTCAGTGCGGCAAGGCACGAGAGACGCCACTCCACCTGACGGTGTTTTGTGACGAGCTACAGGGCGAAAGACGCAGACTCGAGCAGGCCGTGAGCCCTAGGGCGCTTCAGACGAGCAGGGATTTCGCGACGTTAACGTCAGATGCAGCTACGGCTGGAACCGTCGTTAGATGGCTCCTTAGCCTCCGGCGGTTCCCGGAGTTCAGGCTCGCCGAAGAGATCGCAAGAGAAGACGAGATAGAGCAGGCAAGGGACGGTGCGCCGGAGGCGCAGCTGGGGAGCTAGGGGGGGGAGCGAGGTAGGTGTATTGGGATCACTAAGCTGGCGGTGGTGAGACCCCAGTCTGGCAGGGCCGAGAACGTGTTGTCGACCGCGCTTCGCGGTATATTGTTGCACGTAGGTTTTAGTCTAGCTTGCGCAAGGTTTCCTATGTGATAGAATAGGCAGAGGTACCGAATGCCCACCGGGTATACCGGAGTATAAGTAATAATAATAATAATACATATAGCTTGTGACCAGTCCCTTCTGTTCTACAGCTCACTTCATCCAACTTTGGCTTAGGCTTTGTATTTGGAAAAATTCATACTGCTAGCCTATGCTTCTAAAATTTACATAACGTGCATGATAAGCGAGCCGTACAGACAAGCGAGCCGTACACCTTCTACCACTTCACTACAACTATCCTGAATAATTCTATAACCACCCTATGAAACAATAATAACTGAATTAGAAACAGATGAATCAGACGATTCTGTAGCCTCCTGGCACCTGCGTGCATTATGGCCAGGCTTGCCGCATATACCACAGCACCGAATCTTCGTACGAGACCCCCCTGTACTACCACCATTTTGCTGTGTTTCCTGGGCTACCTGCTCCCCCACAGCTTTCTGATCTAGTATATCCTGTGCCTCTTGTATAGTAAGTGACCCTCCGAGCCGCACACGTGTTTTTTTGGCTCTCCGTCTCTTACTAAGCCCCTTATTGGCTTTTCGGAGTGAAGAGACCTCCGACCGAAGGAGAGCCACTTCGTGCATCACAGCCATTGTACCCTTGGTAAGCTGGTCCACAGTAGCTAACATTGAAGTCGGGGAGCTATTCTGATAGTTGGCAATGCGAGTCTTGATAAGCGTTGACTGCGAATTGGCTTCTCGGGGGTTGCGTGGTATCTAGAAGACCTAAGGTAGTGCCGTGCCCGGCCTTGAGGCTGGTGGTGTTGGGGTCCGAATACGTATATCAAGTTTAGATATCACCCTCTCTAGGTCGTACGGCATAAGGCCGGCTCCGGAAAATCCTCCCTGGATGTTCTTTTCTATAATTGAAGCAAAAAAAGCCTCTCTGAACGCACAAAGAAACTCCAACTTACTGATATGTGTGATATTCATCCGCATTAGCTGCTCAATCTGGCGGCTGTACGCCTTCTTTAACGGCGAAAAACACCCTACATCTAATGGCTGAAGTAGGTGTAAGGAGTGCGGAGGCATACAAAGAGTAATAATGTTGTGCTCCTGGTAGTAGGTCTCGAATTCCTCGGAGTGGTGGCTATCGTGGCCGTTAAGGATTAATAGCCGATATTTGCCCTTCGTACGGGATGCTGTGTGAAAATCGAAGTGCCGAATCCAATCCATGCCTTTTTCATTTGTAGTATAGCTATTATCGGTTATTACAATACACTAGGTGGCCGGAAAGTTGCACTCTTGATACCAGTTAGCAAGGTGATATTGCCCAGCCAAGATGATGAATGGTAGGATGCCCAGCCCAAAGCATTCACCCCTTGGATAACTGTAGCCCACTCCCGATTGCTAGGCTGGGCCTGTTAAGCCCTGCTGCGGCCATCAGAGGTTGTAACTACTATAGTGGCGATGATTATGCCCATTATAAACCCAGTCTCGTCGAAGTTATACGAATCGTTATCGAGGATACCGTATTTGACCTTGATATTGTATACAAGAGCAAACCACTCGCGAATAACATTTGGATCTTCGTATTTGGCCCTCTAGTAGTCGTATTTACACGTAAAACGCGTACGAAATTCTGGCTGGCGCTTGACGAAGTTGTAAGCCCATCGTACGCCAACAGGGGGCGCGTCGCGTTTACGGAGCAATCGGTTGGCCATATCTTCCACGTAACAAAGCCGAGGATGAAATGCGCGCGCATATAGCTTAATTATGTATCGAACAATCGTTTTCTCTTCTAGATCGGTAAGCTTGCGTGAGTTGGCTGGAATATCGCGTCGTACAGGCCGACCGGCGCGTCGGTTGGAGAGGGTCATTAGCGGTACGTTGTAGATTGTAGCTGCGCGTCGAAGACTAAGCTTTGGGTCGTTTTTAATAGCTTCGAGGGGTAGAATAACCCGAGATTCGGTTTGAAGCGAATCCATAGCGAATTGGTGGTAGAATTAGTGAAAGAAGTGGAAGGTCGCGTCGCGCTAAGAAAGTGTACGGCTCGCTTGTCTGTACGGCTCGCTTATCATGCACGTTAGAGTACTGTACTAGAGGAAACCGATATCCCATCTCAGCTGGCCCTTCACGAGATAAATTCTGTCTATATGCCCTTCCAAGATCTGCTGTACATAACTGTGACGGTTTCGAGGTTTTGATGCCCAGAAAATAAACATATCTTTCTCATTGTTTGATGGTTGAGAGGAGTCAGACCGCATATGGGTGATGGTAGGTGACGGCATGTAAGATCAAGGACACCGTGTCTACTACTGGCCCACTTCCTGTCCCCCCTTTCGGGTTTCCATCCTGTTCCCCCTTCCTGTTTCTCTTTCTTGTTCCCCTTCTACTACCCGCTCTTTGTTCGCCCGTCCCTCTGTTGCTCCTCTCTATAAAGGCGACTAGGGCGAACGGTTGGTCAGGTAAGCCTGGTACGGTGGGTATGAAAAGAGTGTGGTGAGTCGAGTCCGGTGTAAGTCCAACAATTCGTCGAATCGGTCTATCGTTCCTGGTGCTGGCTGGCTGCCCATGTGGGAAGAGAAACCAGCTCCCGGTATATTATACCCTCTGGCCAGCCAGATCAACCCTAACATTCGCCAGCCTAAGCGAGAACTCAGCCGGCTCTGGACGGTTTGCGAAGAGGCAGACGGGGATTCCCAGATCAAGTGATAAAGGACCTAACTCTTCCCCGTTGCCATTATCTGGAAGTTGCAATCTCGTAAAGGAAGAACCATAAAGCTCATAGAAGCTATCGTAGATTGCGCCGAGGAAGTGAAAGCGGAAGGCCGCCAACCTATTGCCAATCACTGTTCGTGCTTGCTGCCATCATGAGGATGCCTCAGAAGATTGCCCTGGGGAAGCGCAGGGCTGGACTAGCGGGGGCCATCCGATCCGACTTAAATTCTCGCTGCCGGAAGACGAGGCTCCGGCTTTACGCAAACCGGCCCCCTCCGAAGACACTGAACAATCACCGCGCACAGTTTGACGCGCCCAAAACCTTGGAGTTGACACAGCAGGCCCCTACAGCATCGCTTTAGGTACTATAAGGCCTCCAAGTTGATTACTATCGTACAGCATCAGCTTGCCATCCAGCTCATTACCCGTGTTACTGTATCCGATCCCAATTGAGCCATGCCATTCTTTAAATCAAAAACACCTCATCAGCCGCCTCTTTAGGGGTCGTCTTATCCTCGAACTCGTGGATGACAGCAAGCCCACCAAAGCAGTACTTACCTTCCTCTTCGTGCCGTAAGAACACCAACCATTCACATCCAGAAAGCGACCAGATCTCATTTTTCGGACGAGCTGTAGTTGGCGTGTAAACGACCATCCCTGAATCTGTTTCAAACTGTCGTAAATTTGGTGAAATCGACTTCCATTCCTGCGCGAGCGTCGCAATGGGCCTGCCTGTCACTCGCAAACTGAATCGTTCGCCGTTACTCTCTTGGGAATCGATGTCCAGTTTCTTGGTGCTTGGGCTATCAGCACTGTCTGCAGCCTGAGGCGAATTGCCACCGCTGTTAAGTTTGTCGGCATGTTGTTGCAGCTCCAGCAAAACGCGCCTATCCTCGTAGCAGTTCCAGTCCGGCACCCACGACGGAAGAAAGAATCCTAAGTCTTGTCGGCCGACAAATGCTTGCTCTAGAAGGTAGGTAAGATCCCCGTCATACTCGAGGATCCTTCGCGCCGCGTCCGAGTGGACGTGCACGGCCGTGTTTTCGGGTGCATAACGTGGCTCAAACCCGTATTCCTCCCGCGCAAGTCCAACGAATGCGTAAATCTTGTCTCTCGCATCCGAAGCTTGAAAGTTCCGTGCATGACGAAGGAAAACTCGTAGGTCACCTAACCTACTGTTAGGCTTAGACCGGCCATCCATCATGGCTGCCACGGTACGCATCGACTGCTGCACATCCCGGGCGGTGAGTTGCTTCACCAGATCGCCAACTTTCTCTTCGACCTCTATATCAAACCTTCGGTGCGCCGTTAAATGCAGTCGTGCTTCGTTGTGTTGTTGCATACGTTGCTGCGCGCGTTCCTTATATTCTTGTTGCTTTAAGCGGACGCGATCAACGTGAGACTTGCTTGCGAGGCGGCTGGTCCACATATCGCACCAAGACAATAGATCGGGGGTGAGGCATGCAGATATTTTCTCCCAAGGCGCGCCCTCCTCTCCAAACAGGAAGTACACCTCGGGCGAGCAGACGAACTCTTGGTATACCCAGGAGCGTGTCCACCAAGGGCATCGCAGAAATGCTAGGAACGATGCCAGCCACAAGGTTACAGAGCCATCCTCGAAACACTTATCCCAGAACACGTCAACCAGACTTGTCAAGCCTTTCATCTTAATGAGCCACTCTAAGCCGTTGTGGTGCTTCTCGTCAAACGGACCCCACTCACCTTTTACCACACTTGGTTCATCAGTGATCGAAAGGCAGACGAGGGTGGTCTCGCAGTCGGAATAAATGTCTCGAATCATCATCACCTGGTGGCTCCTCTCCCCAGGATCTGATTGGTTGATGCAAATTTGGTCCACCCACAGCAGGAAATATCCATCTCGATTATCATCCTTCCTTTTCCAGTAGCGAAGAGCACACTTCAGAGCGTGGACGAGCTGTGCGAAGGCATTAAAGAAAACTCCGTTGACAAGGATGCCTGCTGTGTTTGCTGGGTCACCTGCCGCGTACGAGAGAGTCAGGTACCTGCCCGCGCATCTGGAGAGCGGCACTCCGTCAATCATCTCGCAGGCTAGGAGTTTCGTTGTGGTCTGGGGCCTGTGGGTTGAGAAGGGGCCGCTTGACGAGAATCCGACCGGAGCTGGGCCGGGGACGCTGGCTTTCCAGTGAGGATGATTGACCAGATGCTCCGCGAGGGTTTTCTCCTCGGGGAAAACTTTGAGGAGGCGAATCTGGCGTCGATTTCTGTCCAGGGGACGGTATTCGTACTTTAGGTAGAAATCTTCGTTGTGCGGCGTGCAAAAGTTGTCGTGCTTGGTTCCTGGGCGAGGTGCCAGGCCTAGTTTACCGAGTGCCAGGTCAAGGCCCGACATGCCTTCGTCGTCCCTGGATGACGCCATGTGACTTTTCTGGCAATTTGAGCAATTTGCTCCTCTTAATAAGAGACAATTGCCACTTTCCACGAAATCGGAGTATCCGGTCCAGGCATGAATAGAGGATAGGGGATGCTCAAGATTTGCTGGCTCAAAAGGATGCGGATGCGCAGTTGGAGCAGGAAATGCGTCGGAGGAGTGGTCGTAAGAAGAGGGTCGAGTCGGGCGGACGGCGCTGTGGCATCTGCGGTATAACAGGACACAATGCGCGTACCTGTAAAAACGATGTAGACATGTCTGGAGAATCTAGCTCTGAGTAGTTTTAATTGATACCCCTTATTGTTGTTATGTAATTAAGCTTCATTGATATTAGAGTCGTGGGAGGTGGTCCACTCGCTATGATGGTCCACTCGCTATGCATCTATGTTAAGATTATATCGTTATTAATCGTTAGGGTATAATTAACTATGCTAGCTAAGGTAATAACCGTAACTTACGTAGATATCTTTTATCTAGGGACCGCCCGTTCCTCCTATCGGTCTATTATAGACTACTCGAATCCCGGAGGCGGTCTGTCCTAGACCGTCGTACCAAGCCGGTCGGTCCCTTGGGACCGATACAGTTCGCTGCTTTAACATATTCCGAAACGCCTCGGATAGGACAGCAGCGATCAGCCCCGTTGTTGAGCCCGTGGTTGCAGCCAGAGCCGACGCGGGGTTTCCAACCTGAGGCGCGGCTATAGAGGACGCTCGAAAGTTCGAGGCCTGCTTATTGGTCGACCGTTGGACGCCGGCGCGCTGTCGTGTTTTGTGCGGGTTCGGTAATCGGGATCATTCTGGTAGGAGACGTCTCTCATGTCGGGCACAGTCTACACAACCATTTTGGCTCCTTGGAAACCTCCAAGGCTGTTCGGTTCTTGGGCGTCTACTTCTGCGCAGAAGGACGTGCTGAAGCATGCTGGCTTCTGCCCCGGGTCACTGCAGAGCGACCATCACCCCACCCCGCCCCTGGAAGGTGAAGTGTAATCTGAGCAAACTCCATACTATTGGCTTTCGAAGTAACGATTATTGCTTGGCAACATTTCTGCTACCCACTCCATCCCGGTAGTCTTTGAGAATCGATGATGGTTTCCCGTCATACCCTGTCTTCTCCATCCACTCTTTAACGCTCTTCACTCTAGTGGGCAGAATCCCATCCAACAGCTTGTAATCCCTTTTCGTCAGGTTGTCTTTCCACATGTTCCAAAATCCCGAGAAATTCTCCCGGAAAGTAAGAAGGGTGGGGTTCTCGCCATTGGTGGAATGGCCAACAAGCATGTCGGGATTTGGGAAAATGGGAAGTTGGAAATATTGCTCTAGAGGAAGGTCCTTGTATACTGCCTTTCGACCAGTGACCGCTGTGAAAACGGCAGCGAGGTCCTTCCAACCGATATCTTCTGTAGCAACGTGCAATTGCATCCCGTTACTGCGAGACGGTGTGTCGAAAATCCATCGTGCATAGAGGCCATAATCCTCAAGATGGAGGAGAGGGCATTTTCCTTCCCCTAGCGGAGCTGCGAAGACCAAGGTGTTTGGATCCTCACGGTCAGGAAAAGGCTGGAGAAATTCCGAGAGTCCTTCCATGTACATGCAGGACGTTAGGACTGTCCAGGCCATTGGAGCTTGTGGTTGCGCAGAGATGTAGTCCGCAACCTTGCCTTTTCCGTCGACATGACCACACCGGTATTTGCTGTCGAAATTCCCGAGCTTAGAAGCATACTCGAGTGCCGCGTAAACGAAGTGCTTCACTCCAAACTCCCGAGCGAGCTCATATAAACGAATGCCCCAATAAATTTCCGCCATTTCACCAATCGCAAATCCATTAGTGTTGGCAAAGACGTATTGCACGCCTTTCAACGCCTCGCGGAGTGTTGGCTCGTCATAAGCATTTCCTTCAAAGACTGTCACACCCGGAGTTGATGCCAATTTGATTGCGTCATTAGAGTAGGCATTTCTTGTGATGACGCGAACCGCATACTTCGAATCCGAAGCCAGTGCTAGCGAATCAGGTAAGTAATTGTAACAAAGCAAAATGTAGTTGCTAGCTGACCTTTGACGACGGGCACACCCTGAGCCCCTGTACCCCCTATGATCAAGACAGTTTCCATTGTATCCATATAAACAGAAGAATTTCTAAACCGTCGGAGAAAGGAAGTTGTGTTCTAGAGAGCTTGCCATTTGACGGTGAGGACCGTGCAGCACGAGGACAAGTTTATATAGCCCTATATGTAATGTAGCTGTTAGGGGAAATCGTTGCAACGCTAATTAGCTCGTGTCAGGTGACGGTTTGCTACTGCTGCGAGAAGTCAGCGACCCTCCAATAATTTTCACATGTTCGGCGCCTTGATTACCACATGCACAAACTCTAAAACATTACCGCTGTTGATGATGAGTAAGCATCGCTCCTGCGCTAACGAGTCCTCACGTCAAGCTCATCAAGTGACAGATTAGCGTCCGGTAGGTGCAGAGCCGATAACAAATCCACTGCTCGCAATTGGTTGGTAAACTCACTTACACCTATCGATATCAGTAATCTACACATCCATTCCTGATTTTAAATATGGAAGCTCCGATTGATGAGTATTAGTATAAACGCTCTTTACAAATCACCATAAGGGACGTGAAGATTGGCTAGCCCTTATTAGCGCTGGTACATGTACCTGAGATGGTTCTCTCCACCTAGATATAGCGGGCATTCCCAGGAACCGGACGCAAATGGACCTTCATGCGCGCAGGATTGGTCCACCGGATCCACCGGATCCATCGGATCATCTATCGCATCTATCGCATCCACTGTGTCCTGATTAAGACGACATTGGTTCCCAGGGGAATTAGGGGATCTGAAGATACGTCCGGAGTTGAAAGCTTTCCTTTATCCACACATCTATTCCAAGCTTTCCAACAACTCTTTTCGCAGGTTTAAGTAGTCCCAAATACAGACAACAACTACTACGCGCTAGTATGCCTTATACCGATTTCTACCAATGACCGATTTCCATGCTCTAAACCAGCTTGTCTTCCATATCCGCGCAGAGTTTTTATACTTCAAGCTAGACTCAAGATCGATGGTGGATACGATTGCGCTGGAAGGGTCCTTTGTAGGCTGCGTGCAGGTACTCCAGAATGCGACTTTTATGGCACAAGAAGAACGATGATCCGCCCTATCTCTTATCGGTGATATGTACCTGCAACCTCTATGCCTGCGTTGCGCATTCGGGTGTCAACATTATATATCCATCGCATCTCCATCGCATCCATCGCACTTATCGCACCTGTATCAATCGCACCCATCGCATCCATTGCATCCGCAGGAGGACTGGCTTACCTGGCATATTTCGCAAATAAGGCTGGAAACAAGCTCCAAATGTTAAATACGGAAGTCGTCGCCGCACGCAAGATAGTAACACAAACAGCCGCGATTCCCAAGCAGCCTAGCACCAGCTCCCGCCTCGGCTCTCCCAAATCCTCGCTCCTGCTGAATAGAAGCTTGCTTGCGTCCAGCTCTGCATTACGTACGTTGACAATTTAACGGCCACTCCTTCCATGATAAGTACTGATGTCGTAGGCTCCCGCCATGTGCGTCAGGTACACTGTGCGCTATCAATGCGGATGCCCCGAAGGGCGTACGAAGGTGATTAATGGCTGTAACGGGAGATGCACAGGTCACATAGGATACTAGATTTATTTGGATATCCCTAATCACAATCGGGGTCTTGCCTTCTTTAGACCCTCGTGCCGTTCTTCCACGTCTCCTTGCGCCAGACCATGTACACCGGCTTGTTCCGGTCTGCCACGTCCAAGAACGCGAACCAGCCGGTGGGTTCCTTCCTGTCAACGGGTCAAGGCCACAGTAAGACAGAGATGGTGAAAGATAGTCCAGGTATGAGGCGGCCTAGGACAGTCCTCGGGGGAGGCATGTGTCGAAAATCAAGATGAGCTTGGACACCTAAGCTGACAACATAGGTTCGCTCGTCAAGAAGTGGGTTGATGGAGTGCGAAATATCTTGGACGGTCATTGTGCCGGTACGTCCAGTTACACGGAATTGGACTCAGCACCCAACCTTGTGCCCCAGGATGATCGTCTGATCGCCGCTCATTAGCCCGCGTAGCCCGCGTAGCCCGTGTAGCCCGCGTAGCCCGTGTAGCCTGCAGTTTTAGCCGGTCGACAGCCAGCTGGCCCCACGACATCCTATCAAGAAAAGCATTACGTCACGAGGCGCCTGAGAAGCTCACAGATGCAAGTCCTGACACAGATTACCCGTAGAGTCCTTCTCGAATTATGAGAGCTATTTTTAGGGGTCGCTTGAAATTCGTTACATATCATGGTCGCCCGTAAGCAGCTCTTCGAGAAACCCACAAATCTCAGAGCCTTCTCGTGGGTCGTGTCATACGGAAAATGGAAGCTAGATCCTGTTCATTGAGAAAGCTAGAGTTCTTAAAATAGCATCTTACCCGCAAATCAGGCTCCCGGAGTATCTAAATGGCGACTGTTGTCGGAACGCAGGTTGCCAGGCCGTTCGGGTTTTTCTCTCGCATGTTTCTTTTCATTTAAAAAAGTATCTCAAAACCAGTCCAACTATACACATGTACCAGTTCCTATCGTCGCGCTTATTTTAACAACGGCCCTCGCATATTTCTGGCGAGCCAAACTGGCTCTACTACGTCTGACCGCACCAGCCGCTTCTTCCATGGTTTCCGACGCTTTCACTACTAGTTGGCAGAAATTGGGGCGCCGATTCGCCAGATTCGCGTCTAACGCACGAAAATTGATGATGACAAACAAGACGGGACAACGTCGCAGCTCTACACCCTCCTTCGGGGCCCACGGAATCATGTACCCCTCAGTACACCATACAAATGCCCTTCCAAGTTTGCCACTCATAACCGGGACGCCCGAAGTAGCGCCACCCTTGCAACAGCGAAGTTGCTAGCTGATACTATTGCCGTAGACCCGAAGCGCCCAGTATCCTGGTTCGAGGCACAGATCAGTCTGCTTCAAGGGGAAAACAGGGATTTGCGTCAATATATTATCGATCAGAAACGGCGCGAGGGAGAGAAAGATAAAGCCCTTGAGGTTCTCCAACGACAGAACGCTCAGTTTACCAGGGAGCTTTATCAGCAGAGTAATATGATCTTCAAGCTCGTCGAAAACGTTAACGTCGCAATCCAGGACTTTCAGGAAGCAACGCTGTATCGCTTTAAACCCAGTAAGCGTAGAAACCAGGTCTAAAGTGCGGGGAGTAACGTCGTGAGCAAAATCCATTTCGACAGGCCGTCGTAGCCATTGGCTTTGTTGATTCGCGTGTTGGTAGGCACGCTACGATCTTACATGGTGTACAGGCTCCAACTGTCGGGATCTTAATCTGGGCTCAGCTAGCGAATAGGAAGGTATTGAGGCTAAGCCCAATGTATGCCCTGAGTTAGCGCCTTCACGATAACGTTACGGCAAACGGGTACATCTTTTTAATCGTTGAATATGCTCCGCTAGCTGCTGTACCATTAGCCCTTTATACCGTTTGCTCATCATTTAAGACACAGGCCAACCGCTCATTTGCCCCTTTTCCGTTCCTGTGATTCTACGTATAGGAATGATCGTCGCCGTTAAGCTAAGCAGTTAGCAGCCACAGGTCAGTTAGCGCTGGACGGGGACGACCATGGAATTCTTCAAAGTAGGCATGTCGTTGGATCAGGATTATTCTTAGCACACGTGAGTACTACGCACATGCACCCGCACGGCCCCATGCCGAACCGTGATTATCGCATAGAACGGCACCCAAGAAACTCTGATCCGGGGTAAAATCGCCGGAAGCTACCACCCATTTCCGCCTTCTTCATTGTTAACCCCGAACGCTCAGGGCCGCACATCTTATGCTTCAAACGATTACCTTCGCAGTGACGAGCTTACCAATCGCCATTGCAGACCGTTCCACATGTACTGATATTGTCACGCAAGGCATTTGGACTCCTTTGATTTTTACAGTGCGACCACACTCGTTGGGGATGACTGCGAGGATGTCGCCTAACCCATCCTATGACCTGATAGCTTGAGAATAGTCGACACCTTCCTCTATGTTAAAGTTTCTATTGCTGCTCTCTTGTTTACACAAATCGGTAATCGGTTGTTCTTTGTGACCTTCGGCATAGTCCTTGTCTAGTTTACAACAGAGTGCACTTGTACACTTAGGGGGTACCAACCGACAGAGAAAGCCTGGCTTTGAACCTTTATCTCGCGACGCTGGAGGTGTTCGCGCGGATGACTGAAATGCATCTTGAGAGATGCCCGTCAATCTACTGTACCGAACTGGTGGGTAATGTCTCGCCTACAAGTACACGTCGTGAGGGCAGCTAGAGACACGAAGCTGTAGACGGAGAACCATCAAGCGTCAGCATCTTATAAAGAGCCTCTGAGAATCTAGTCACGTACCTTAGATTAGGTCTAGCAGCCATTGGAGCCTGCATCGCATAGCCCACCATCCGCTCCTCTGTTTGGTGCTTTAATAGAGCACGAGCCACAACGTGCACCAGGTGGCATAAATACCGCTTGTCTCTTGGTAGGTGGTGGAGGACGCCAGCCCCTTGAACTAGTGTGCCCAGCGTCTGGGGTGGCATCTCAGGGCACGGATAGTGGGGGTCCGCGACAGAGTTTGGCCTCCGCAGACCCCACCATCTAATGGGCGAAGCAAAAGTCAGGCTTCGAAAGACCTTGCTAACAGAGTGACCTAATATCCAATTTTGCGTGTCTTGCATATGGTATCTCCTAAAGTGGGTATGTCATTGGATCACGATTGTTGTTAGCTCACTTAGTTAACGTAATCCACAAGCGAACGGTCACACAAGCGAACGGTCCACTTTCCACCACCCTTGGATAATTATGCTCAATTACACCACCACAACCCTTTCAATTTACTACAATTACACTTGAAATCGATGAATCAGATGATTCTCCAGCTTCCTGGCAAGTGCGTGCATTATGTCCAGGCTTGCCGCAGACGCTACAGCACCGCGCCTTCGTCTAGGCCCCTCCTGCACGACTTCCACTTTGTCGATTTTCCTGCAATATCTGCTCATCTATAGCCTTCTGATCTAGTAGATCCTCTGCATCTTGTATAGTAAGTGATCCTCCAAGGCGTAGACGTGTTTTTTTAGCCCTACGGCGTTTGCTGAGTCCTTCATTAGCTTTGCGTAGTGAGGAGACCTCTGCTTCCAAGAGGGCCACCCGGTGCATGATAGCCTTCGCCCCTTCGTAATACGGTCAACAGCACCTAGGATCGAGGTTGGGGAGCTGTTCTGGTGCTTAGAAATGCGAGATTTGATGAATTCCGACTGCGAAGTGGCCTCTACAGGGTTCTGCGGCGTCTTAGAGACCCAAGGTAGTGGCGTACTAGGCCGGGAGTTCGGAGGTGTTGGAGTCCGGAGTCGTACGTCCAGTTTGGAAACCACCCTCTCCGGGTCATACGGTACAAGGCCAGCTCCTGCAAAACCACCCTGTACGTTCTTTTCCGTAATAGAGGTAAAGAAGGCTTCCCGAAAGGCGCAAAGGAAGTCGACTTTGCTCACGTGGTTGATATGTGCTCGTATCAAGGACTCGATTTGACGACCGTACGCTCGCTTCAATGGCCCAAAACAGCCGACATCGAGTGGCTGGAGGAGGTGCGAGGAATGTGGAGGCATACAGAGTGTGATGATATTGTGGCTCTGGCAATAGAGCTCAAATTCAGTCGAGTGGTGGCTCTCGTGGCCGTCGAGGATCAGGAGCCGGTATGTACCCTTTGTACGAGCCGCTGTATGTTGGTCGAAGTGCTTGATCCAATCTAGGCCAACCTCATTAGTAGTCCAGCCATTGCTAGTTGTCGCGATACGCCAGGTGGACGGTAGGTTGCACTCTCGATACCAGTTGGCGAGGTGGTATTGCGCGGCCAGGATGATGAAGGGAGGGACCGCCCAGCCGAGGGCATTGACTCCCTGGATAACTGTAGCCCATTCCCGATTGCCAGGCTGGGCTAGTTTAGCCTTGCCACGGCCATCAGAGGTGGTAACTACCATCCCGGGGAAGATAATGCCCATTATAAAGCCAGTCTCGTCGAAATTGAAGATATCGTCATCCAAGATCCCGTACTTGATCTTCATATTCCGTACGAGGTCGAACCACTCGCGAATAACCTTCGGATCCTCGCACTTGGCCCTCTGGTAGTCGTATTTGCGAGAATAACGCGTACGGAGCTCTGGCTGGCGCTTGACGAAGTTGCTAGCCCAGTGCTTTCCGACGCGTGGCGCGTCGCGTGCGCGTAACAGTTGGTTGGCCATATCTTCCACATTACAGAGTCTGGGCGGAAAAGAACGCGTAGACAGCTCAGTTACGTATTGAACTATAGTTCTTTCTTCTAGATCCGTGAGCTTGCGCGAGTTGGGTGTAATATCGCGTCGGCTAGGTCGTCCAAAGCATCGCTGTATCAAGGTCATATGACTGACGTTATAGATCTTGGCTGCAGTTCTGATACTGAGGTTTTCGTCGTTTCTGATAGCTTCGATAGCTAAATTGAGTCTAGCTTCATATGTTATAGATTCCATAGTTCGTTGTGGTAGAATTACGTGTTGAATGGGGAGGGTACGCGTTGCGGTGCAAAGTGGACCGTTCGCTTGTGTGGACCGTTCGCTTGTGGATCACGTTATGCGTATGCAAGGTGGTGCACTGGAGTTGCTTTTGCCCTTTCATCAATCGCCACGCACAGGGCAATGACCGAAACGGCTGAAAAGAAGCAAATACCCTGCTTCCTGATGGAGCCGAATGGATGCGCGCAAGTGTGAAATTGATAACGACACCGCCAGTTTTGCTCAGCAGCTCAATGCTGATGATCATTGTTGCCATGCGGAATGCGTGGGCCGCGGAGCTTGCGGCACTAGAACCGGATGCGGCTGATGCGGCTGCCGCTCATCAACCACCAGCAAATAACGGCTTTGCCGAGAACTTCGACGCCGGCGGCCTGGCTGTGCCTATTAACTTCATGGACGATGCGTGGTTGACCGCTCTCTTCACCGTGTTGTGGGAGTGAGACCAGACTTGATGCTTCGCGTTACGAATGATGTGCTTCATATGCAGACCTTTCCGCTGGTTCAAACTGGCAGGCCAGGTTCTAATTCTACGGGTCCGGGGTCTGACCAACCCCTTAATCCCCTGACGTCGGAGAGCAGGAGCGGGATATCACGGAGACATATTATCACCGCGGCACAAAAGGGCCAATGTATCTTTGCTCCGAACATCTTTCTCTATGCTCTAGTCATTCAAGGCCACCTGAGCAGTGGCCTGCGTTGTATTGGGCTTGGTGTTGTCGTAGCCGAACACACTGCACCACTCATTGATTGTTTTGTTGTAGTAGTTGCGGTAGAGCGTAATGTCTGCCGAGCTATGGTAGATTTGCATCTTGGGACGCAAGCCCTTGTAGCCCGGGAACTCACGTGCATTTGCTACTTCAGCGCGAGCGGGGGCCAGTGGCCTCGGGCAGCGCCTATCTCGAGCACGTTCGTGGTCAACATCGCGCATCCCCAAGGACGTGTAAGTGGCATGGTGAACCGGGTGCAGCGGGTCAGCATGCCCTTCTTCTTCGGCTTCGGGCCGCACGAGAGCTGCGCAGTGATGGAGAGCAGCGTGGAAATGGGAGAAGAGCCGCGTCGTGAAGGGACTGGATTGCGATGATTGGGTGAAGCGGAGGGCTAGGGCGATGCACAAGGTTGGCTCGCCTGACGAGACTGGAAAAAACAGAAAGAGAACGCAGTTCAAGGCTGCGATTGAAGAAGTTTCTCGTTCGATATAGCTAGTTGAACCGCGTGAAGATGAAAATAGCGATCCGCTGAAGGTACACCGCCACGCGTGTCATAAACGTGACACTTTGCGAGGACTGAATCAGCGAGTCATCCGCTTGAGGGAGGGTTATTGATGACATACTAGGCTACTCACTTGAAGCGGATCTTGTTTTTGAGCGTGCCAACCTTCTTCATCTCAACCTCGACAACATCGCCATCTTGGAGGAAGGTCTTGGGCGCGCGAAACGCGCCGACACCCGCTGCAGTCCCCGTCATGACGGCAGTGCCGGCGGGGATGGTCGTGCCTGGCCGCGTGTGAGTCTTGACCCTTTCGTGGCATTGTCGTATACACTTGCCTTGGCTCATGTGGCTGAGAATTTGGGCGGGTTTGAATATCAAGTCTTTCGTAAACTCGGCCGTCTGCCTGATATCTCCGTTCACCTTAGTGACGACGGTGTAGCCGGATCCATCGCCGAAGGCCTCCGGACTGATCAGCGTCGGTCCGATGGGCGCAAACTTGTCAAAGGCTTTGGCGAAGAAGAATTGGCCAGCTGAATACTTGGGTAGTTGATACATGCGGCAGGAGAGATCATTGCCGACCGTGTAGCCGAGTATGTAGTCCTTAGCCTCCGCAACGCGGACGTCTTTTGCGTCCTTGGACGTGACAAAGACAAGCTCACCCTGTCGATGGAGAGACTCAGCATGCTGCATTTACACCTTCGATGGACTTGACAAAGGCATTCGTCACCGACCTCGTAGTCTAGGAGACTTTTCGCGCAGAAATCATTGACGGGGATCTCCTCGTCAGGATTTGCCAGGGAAGTGGCCGGCTTGGTCCATAACGGCGGGCAAGACGGAACGTCAAGCTTGCATTCGTCATCATTCTGTCATCTGAGCCTTCTCAAGACACCATGACTTACCTTCGCTTCCTTGGCGTGGCTGTAATAATTGAGCCCGACGCAGTAAATGGGAACACCGTCCCGGGGCAGAGGTGGCAGCAGCTGTTGCCATGTGTATCTTGGTCAGGGACTTGTACTCGCGCGAGGTAAGAAGGTAGGCATCTGGCCCACGAACGAAACTTACTCGACGGATTGTCACACGCCTGTGCTCAGACGTTTGCACGAGACCCTCGACGGTTGTTGCTGCAGCGACCTTGGTACCAGGTGCAGGCGGTCCGTCGGCGTCGGATCCGAGGTCGGCGTAGTATCGTCTGCCGTCCTCTTCAGATTCAAAGCGAACGAGATGGGTGAAAGAGGACATGATGACGTTGCAATGTGTTGTTTGAGGAGGGTATGAGGCGAGAGGGTGCATTGCCCCTAATATAAAGCTGCGCAACCGAGGACATCTGGACATGGCGCCGTGCTCGCTACGTCCCAACAGCGTGCATCACTCCAGAAACAGACCACCATCGGCAGTAAGCAATATATTGGGTTCTACGTCCAGGTACCTGTCGGCGCAACTGGAGACCTGTGGCTGGCTGAGGGCGCACATGGATCCCGGAGGATCTCCCGGAAAGTCGCCGCTGTCCAGTGCCAGTGTCGGTGCATCTCGCCCCGCCCCTGGCCTGGCCCGCTTTTCTTCTTTTGCCATACCATCAAAACCCGCCGACTGGAGATCTCTTTCCTCTCTCCAGCATTCAACATCTTGAGACGCTCCGGCATCCCTTCATTCCCGCCCGGTCTCATTTTGGCAAGATAGCTCACCCGCACTCCCTGATTCACTCCTGTCGCACCAGTCGGGCCTCGGCCTCGGCCTTGCCAGACAGAACGTCGTAGCCAGTCCAAGCCGCCAGACCTTGATCATCCGATCCTCCGAACACCGTTCTTGGTTCTCGCTGAGATTGCCGGCGGCCACTGACGATGCGTCCCACGGGGGAAGACGGCGGAACTCGACCGCGCGTCTGCGACAATTGCATCCGGTACCGACTTCTCCCTGTGCCTGCTTGCGTGCTCTTACGGACTCCTCTGCTGACCACTACCTGGTCGCAGTCAAAAGGTCAAATGTAGGTTACGTCGGTGGGGACGAGGTCAGGTCTCTCACATGCGCTAACGTGTCCCCGCCCGCTCACAGGCGACCTGGGCAAGCCGAGGTGCTGCCGATGCGCCGAACGCGGTGTCGCCTGTACATATTCCTCCGTCCGCCGCAAACCCGGACCTGCCCCGGGTTCGCAACGACCCCGCGCATCTCGACGAGATCGAGCCACTGGTGCCTGGGTATCAGCGTCGCCAGCCCCCGGAGGGACCACCATTTCAAGCCCCTCGCGGGTTTCGCCCGTCGATGCAGCTCCCGGCGATGGCCTCACATCCTGTTCGCCATCAGCGTCAGCAGGGCCGATCGGCGGTCCGGATTCTGCCTCTGCCCCTGCTCGGTCCTTCTCGGAGCCGTTGGTCGTTACCTCTGAAGAGGAAGAGTCCCTGTGCGTACCTTCAATTGGCCCCCTCGCACGGGCCCCCAGATTGACTAACGCTCGAGACCTGCTAGACTAGAATGGTACTTTGACAACACCCACCACGCAATTCCGCTCTTCGTCGCGAGTGCCTCTCAAGATGGAGATCGACCCTGTGATGCCGTCGCAGGTTGCAGTCGGGATCTCATAGAGACAATGCTGATCATCTCGGCCAAGCTGTCCCGACAGGCACTCGCAGCCATGACTAGGGAAGAGCTGAGTGCCCGTATCGACCGGATGCTAGGGGCATCTTCGCTTCGTGAGGACACTGCCGGGGACTCTCCAGGTCTTGACCAGTTTCGTCAATCCTGCATCTTTTCCTTTTACGAGTTCCACGAGTGTCCCGGTCAGCAGGCCTGGATGCGCATGAACAAACTGGTGCGGTGTGCGTACTGGATGGGACTTGACCAGATTGACAAGATGCATCACGCGTCTCAGAAGTGGCGGGCCATGAGCGAGCGCGAGCTCGAGGAGTGGCGACTCGTCTGGTGGTGCGTCTACTGCCTCGACTCGTACGCCAACGTCACGACAGGTATGCCCTACGGGGTTGACGAGCGGCTCATCAGCACAGTCCTACCCCGTGGAAAGGTCACCATCGGCGGCCGGCGACTGTCCCTCCCGTACCCTCCGGAGGGTCTGCTGGAGATGGTCCGGATTATCTTGACCGAGTCGCCTCCGGAAGTGGTGCCCCAGGAGATCAACATCATCAGCATCACCATCCTGCGTCACGTGGGTCGCGCGATCCAGCTGCACGCCGTGGCGAGCGCGGAGGAGCTCGTGCCGTACGTCCAGAACGCCGAGCGGCGCCTGTGTGCTCTTCGGCTCGCCCTGCCGGTCAACTTCTTCAACCCGAAGCGGAACGCATTCGCGGCCGAGTCGGGCCCGGCTCACCACTTCCGGCTCGTTACCATCCAACATATCCTCATGGCCCAGATCCTCATCTGCATCAGCTATTGCCGCCACCTGGAAGAGGGTGACGATTGGCTTCGCAGCTGGCAGCAGGTCCTCGAGCTTTGTCAGGACATTACCGCAATCGCCAAGCAGTGGAACGGGAGCTTCTGCCCGAGGGTAGATCCCGCCCTCTGCATCATTGTGTTTGTCTCGCTGATCTTCTTGGATCTTCAGCTCAAGCACGCAGCAGGACGAGGGGACGCTGCCGCTCTCCAGGTCGAGATTGCGCATTGCCAAACCATTCTGCTGCTCTTCCTCGAAAAATTTGCCGAGTCCTGGACGCTCCCACGGCTTCTCATTCGTAAGTCCCGCCCTCACTCCTCGCCTGTCGGACCCGGCGTGGCTTACGGTGTCCCGAAAGTATCTTTCAAGGGTTTCAAAGAGGCCTTACCTAGTCTGATCGGGTGTCACCAGGTCCAAGCTGTCCTCCGCCGCTTCGAGAGTCCTCTGCACCCGAGGTGGCTGACGTTTCTGCGGTCCGTCGAGGAGATCACACAGAGCTGCAACTGAAGCCACCTAATACCGCCGCTTTCGACCAGTGCATACCAACAAGCGAACTGCTTTGATTTGAAATACATAACACCAGGATATCTACGCCGCTACTTGATTACATCAGAAATCCCCGGTCGTTGCAAGTACACCGAGCTAAACTCCCCACAGCTTAACTCAGAACATCCTTGAAAGCGTCTGGGATCTTCTCGCCAAAGTCCTTGGGCATTTCGGGACCCCAGACCGAGAACGGCCCGACGACATCCCGCTTCATCGGCGTGTTCTTGTTCACGACGTCTCCATCGGCGTAATGCTCGATTTTGAACCCGCTCGGATCCGCCCAGTAGTCGAAGATCTGGCTGCCAAGGACATGCCGGCCGACGCCCCAGACGCTGTGCCACCCCTTGTCCGCCAGCCACTGGTGGCCAAGGAGCTGCGTATCGAAGTCGGCGACCTCGAAGGAGGTGTGATGGCAGAAGATCTTCTTGACATGGGGCTCGGCACGCTGCATGAAGAAGCAGTGGTGGTCGGAGTACACCTCGCCGAGGTCCAGGTGCATGAAGGTCATCACATCGACATTGTCAAAGTCCCAGTGGTAGAGGACGTCCGATGGGACAAAGTTGAAGTTGCTCGTGTACCAGGCGAGCTCAGTGTCGAACTGGGGACAGACGTAGCCGAAGTGGCCGAGCTTGTGGACGAAGGCGGGACCCGGATGGAATCGTTGGAATTTGCCTGGGAGGGGAACGTGTTAGTCACGGCAGGCACCCTCTGGACGGATCTGCTTGCCTCTTCTCGGCTTCTGGAACGGCTTGTTGAATGGACCCAGCTCGTCGTGAGTGGCCGAGGGTTCCTGGGGATCCGGCTCTCGCTCCTTCTGACCGAAGACGACGTGGAAGTACGTGTCATCGGGGCGATTGAAGGTGATAATCTCGCCGCCGCCGGGTGCGTAGGCGATGGAGCCGACGCGCGCCCCTTCGATCTTGGCGGCCTTGTCGAACTCCTCCTGAGACTGGGCCACAAAGGCCGCGCCGCGGAAACGGGGCTTTCCATCGTTACTCTTGCACGCAACGTAGCAGTACGGGTCCCTGCCGTAGCCGCGGTAGTAGATACAGTCTCTAGTGTGGGCCTCCTCGACGAAGCCGAAGTCGACGGCGAACTTGGTAAACTCGTCCAGGTTCGAGTGATCGACGTATATGTGCGACGGCCGAGCAAGCTGGACCTTTGAGGGGTCGTTGGCGATGTGAGGGATGCTCATGTCGGGGACAATCGCGTTGCGGATGGGCTTGGGGAGCTTAGACACAACAGAGAGCATGAACTGCAGGCCTAGCGCTGACATGTCGCTGCGGTGTTGACGGGTTGTGTGTTGCCGAGAAGGCAAGATGGACTGCCCGGGGGGTTCATGGACATTTAACCTTGCATTTACCTCAAGCAACTGACGCATTGAACAAGCCTAAACTCTTGAAGTAGTCGATTATCCTCTGCGAGTGGCGGGTGGGCCGACCTCTGGCGTGCGCACTGGAACTTCGCTCCACCCTGACTACGGGCGCATTCAGGGATTCATCCAGGGTGTTCCGGCGTTGGCCCAGATGCCTAGCGGGCAAGTGGCCGGGGCATCTGAGTTGTCGGACGCGGGGTGGTTGCGCCGACTGGGGTCGTCGGAGGAATTCCCTGGTGACCGGAGCGACATGGTCTCACACAGTCATGGCGAGCTGCGAGGTACCGAGGGAAAAGAAAGTGGGGTGGTGGATCCTCCGCGGAGGAATCTGAAATTGTAACCAACCCTAAGTTGTCTCCGGGCCTCGCTTCGGTGGCTCCGGGGACAGGCTGGACCCTTAGAGGCGTCCGGGGCCCGGGACCGATCCGTGCTTGCGGGGACTGAGGAAGAGAAGCTCATTGATGTCCCCGCTAGGAGCCATGACTTCACGTCTAATACTAAAGTAGGCCATACTTAGGCTGCTTCGTGAAGACAATTCATTGACCCGGCAGGCCGAGTCAGTCTCCCGCCAGCAAGTACACGCTTCACAAACTCATATGTGCACCCTGACCCCGTGGCGGATCAGTCACGTAATCATTGTGCGAAACCAGAGCTTATGGAGGAAACACAAGTCATCATTGTCGGCGGCGGCCCATCAGGTCTTGCTCTGGGCTTGGCCTTGAGCCAGCATGGTGTCAAGGTGAGTCACCGCATCTCGACCTCGACAACAAGCGCTTCAACTGACGCCGACACCGCAGTCGGTCATTCTTGAACGGGAGGCTGGCGTTGTCACAGATCCGCGTGGCGTCTGGCTCACCGGCGATGCTGTCCGGATCATGTATGGCCTGGGCCTGGGCCTAGACATGAGTTCAGTCGGACACGGTATGTTCAGCCGTCATCACGGAGCATCCCTCCACTCCCTTCTTGCTGACTGTATACGCGGCAGAGGCGTGTCACGCCAGTTTTCATCAGACTAGTTTCAAGACCGCCCCTTGGTTCCAGATACCATTCGGTACCTCCGACAACCTGGAGCATGCTCTTGCCGAAGGCTTCCAGATGAGCCAGCCGAAATTAGGCATGTCAGACATCTCCTTGCCTTCCGCCCAAGAAAACCACACGCAGCACAAGCTGACCTTTACCTCACTGCCAGAGGACGCAATGAGGCGCAAGATTGCGGAGACGAGCCTCTGCAGCCTGTATACCGGCTGCAAAGTCACGGGACGATCGAGCGAAGTGCCCCCGATAGTCGACTACACGAATTCGCAAGGCTCCAGGAAACAGATCCGTGGTCAGTTCCTGGTCGGCGCCGACGGCAAGACGGGCATCGTCCGGAAACATTTTCTTGAATCCACGGCCGGTATCCGACAAGAGGCGGGTCACTACCCTTACGAGGGCGTATGGATTGCCAGCAACCTCAAGATGACCCTGCCGACCCCGAAGACGCACCCGGAATTTCCCCTCTGGCAGTTGGGATACACGCCCGAAGAGGTATACGATCTCTTCTGGCCCGTCGGCTGGCACTTTTGCGCCCCGCCCGGCAAGCCCACGGCAGCCGGCCGCTTCGGCCCTCACGCCAACCGGACCTGGCGACACGAGTTCCGGGTGTACAACGAGGCAAACGGGCCCATCTACTCGGAGGAGCAGCTCTGGGAGCACCTCATGCCGAACATCACACTGGACGAGGACCCTGGCCGGGGCGTCGCCTTCGGCAAGACGGTCGAATACCCACGAGACTGCATCGAGATCCTCCGCTGCCGGCCGTTCAAATTCGTGCACAAGTGCGTGAACCGGTGGTTTGACAAGCGCACGATGCTCATCGGAGACGCGGCGCACGTGTTCCCGCCATTCGCGGGGCAAGGAGTCGCCAGCGGCGCGCGCGATGCCCACCAGCTCGCATGGCGGCTCGCGCTTCTTCTCCAGGACGAGGGCAAGATCGACAAGAGACTGAGCCTGCTGGATGCATGGGCCCTCGAGCGCCGGCGGAGCGTTGATGATGCGGTCCTCATGTCCAAGTTGTCCGGGTTCGCCTGCAACAATCAGCCCGCTTGGTGGGTATTCCTCCTCGCGAGGATCGTCAAAGCCCTCGAGGCAGCCGCGCCGTCATTGTGGCACCGCTATGATACGGTCGCAGCCACCGAGAGGAGAGGGTTCTCCAACGTGCCTGGTGGCTTCCACCTCCAGCCGTACAACGGAGGCGTGCGTCTGGCGCAGATCCACATGCTATCCTCTCGCGGTGGCAACCCCTTCCTGTCCGACAATCTGCTTCGGAGGCACGGCACCATTTTCACCTTGCTCGTCATTAGCGACGGCGATGAGGAGCAGCTGGCCTCGCTACAGGGCGAGGCAGAGGCGGCTATCAATGCGGCCTCGTTCGCGCGCGAGGTCTTGTCGGCCAGGTCGGTGGTCGTCTACGCCACCACGATGCCGGTAGACGACAAGCCAGATGCCTCCACGGAGGTCTTCGCTCCAGCCCCGCCTGCAAGGATCAATGTCCCTGTCAATTGCCTACGACAGCACCGCGTTCGTCAATCGACTGGGCCAGTCGAGCAGGTTCGCGATTCTCCGACCCGACTGGCTTGTCTTTGCTTGCGCGAGGGACTCCCACGAGTTGGAGTACTGCCTGTCGGAATTGAAGAAGGCAGTCCTCAAATGATGGCGCTAAAGGAGATCTAGCCAAATAGGTTGATGCTGAATTACGTCCCGTAACAGGCGCGTATGCAGTAGATACTTTCAGTTTCAGTCATAGAGTTCTCAAATAGAGTGATTAGCAATTTCAGGTCAAGTGGTCTCACAGACGACCAGAGTTACCACACAAGACGAACGTCACATTTTAGGAACGGCTCGATGAGGTCCTAGTTATTCCGCACTACGGACACTGCGGCTAAAGACAGATGATAGCACACTCTATCTAGTTTGGCAGTGCTCGAAGACCGACATGGACCTTGCTTTTGAAAAGTCCATTTTACTTAAAGCTGGGATTGTTATTGAAGAGGCTGCTCGAAGGTAGGACTGTACTAGTAGTAATACGTAGTATGCCGGTCCTCTTCAAAAGTAAAAAGTCTCTCGAATCTAGACCGCGCAGACCCTCCCCGCAAATGCGACAGATTGTCGTCTCTTTTTGTCGCTCAAAGAGTACGGTTTAGCTCCTCAAACTCTCTCCCTTAGCTGACGGCCGGCCAGAACGGCAATATGCACAAGGCAGACACCGTTTCCCAGTCACAAGTCATCAACTCCCTCAGTGGTGTATGCAGATAGGTATAGGCATCTCAACCTCACTCCTAGACCCAAATAAAGCACCTCCCCTGCCCCGTGCCACAATCATCAGCATGTCCATAATCACACCAGTCCCCGCTAGGACTACACTCAAAGATGTGCGTCTTGACGCGCCTCTTGCTGATGACCCAGTCTCTGTTGTCGGTCCAGACGCACCCGCCGCAGGAGTAGAACTGGTAGCCGCGGCTGTTGCAATTGCAGCCGTTGTAGGTGCACTTGCGCCTCTGCAGCACGTTGGCGACCGAGTTGTCGCTGCCCTCGGGCGCACTCGCCTCTACGGCGGCGGTGCCGACGTCGCTCGAACTTGGCTAGTTCGTCGGCTGCGTAGGCAACGCCTAGCATGAGGAGGACGAGGGGCGGAGGAAGCGCATGTTGGTGGTTTCGGCTGGATGACGTTGGGTTAGTAAATGTTGGGAAGTTTGCTGTTGACCTGGAACGACCTACTTGCAAGAAGCTTCCGGGTTAGACGACCAAGCACGTACTCTTTGCCGACGAGGTTGATGGTCGCGGGGATGGAGGTGAGGTGGTGCATAAACACTAGGATGGTGTGCAGGTAGGACATGGATGTTGGTATCGCCGACGCCGCAGGATTACAGTGTGGTTCGGTTGGCGAGGGAGATGCTCTCGGTAATGTCCTTGGTGATCTTTTCAGCCAGCTTAGCATCTACTATCGGCTGGTCTTCCGAAGCTTCAACGGTGTCATTGCGGATGACCCAGAAGATGGCGCTCAGCTCGTCACCATGGCTCACGATGGAGCAGCACGACGCAATCCCTATCCAGCAGCTGGACCTATATTAGCACAACTGGGGACATGAATGATGTTTCGGCTACTGCTTATCCTTGCTCCAGGAATCCCTTCGTATGGCGGGCAATAAAGTCATTCAGCGAACTAATAAACTCGTTCGCTGACTCCTCATACCTTTCCCAGCTCAGTTGGTATTTTGGTTCCAGTCGAGTCGATCTATTTGCTCCTGCGCAGAAGAGTATGCCGTGGCAGCGCGCAAACTCGAGTTCTGCTCTCGAATTGGATGGGGACACATAAGGACTTCGTGTAGTAAAACAACTGCTGGAAGTCACTGGGCCGAGCCAAAATCGCCAAGTGATGGTAAAGACGCCCAGTGATGGGTGACTTATCACTGGCTTTGCTATACCAGTTCCGGCTGATATTCGTCCAGACATCGCGGGAGCGGATGTCGTCGTCCTCGATAGCCATTTTATACCGTGCGAAATCGCCTAGGCACTCGATCCAGGTATCCTCAAAAGCTGGGAAGTGTCCGACAGGTATCCGAAAACCAGCGCACCGGGAAGGACGAACGCCAAGGTTGACAAGTCAGCTTGGTCCGAGTCCCACTTAGTGATAAGCTTAACCTGACTTCGTCGTGAATCTTCTCCACTCTTCGTCGAGATAATAAACTCACCAGCGCATTACTCTTTCCTCTTTCTCTTTTTCCAATGTGTTTCTGGCTTGTCGGGTGGCAATGACAGCGACAAGAAAGTCAGCCTGACAACGCCAAGAGGTTACCCTATGGTGACTCCTTGACACTCCTTGACACTTAGACGGACCAAATGACCGACCCACATTTGAACAGACCGGGAAGGTACAGTAAGTAGTACGTACACGTATAATCACCAGCCGAATCAGGCCGAGTCCGGGATGGCCACCAGTATTCAGCAACGTTGTACCTTCGCAGAGCATTTAGGTCCGATGTCTTCTCCGGCGTCTGCGAACACTACTGCATAGTGAGGAAAACACCTACCAACAGCTACAAGATCTCCCGTCTCTCTAACCGCTATAACATCTCCTCTCTTCCTGTCGAACAAGCGCATCTGCGCCTCAGGAGCAGGCGTAGCCGGCCTCGCCTTCGCCATCGAACTCCTTAAACAATGGCGTCGGACTGCCCCCCGCCGATACTAGTAATCTACGAGCGCGACACCGAAGAAGGCGCCATCGGGGTCCGCCCAACCTGGGAGAGGTCAGCAACATCAACTGCATCACCTACTGCAAGAGCAAGGGGGTGAGATGGTGGCTGTCGAGAAGGTCGACTTGTAGCCAAACTCTCACTCTCTCTCTCTCTAGAGATCCGTATGAGGACGAGATGTATATCCGTAATGATAAAGCCATAACGGCACTCTGACTGTACTGAATAGGTAGTGGCTTGTGAGAGAGGCAGCGCCCACTGGTACCGTACTCGTTCGTCCGACGATTTTTCCATCTTTGGTTGCCATTTCTCCGATAGCTGTCGGCAGAGCCGGGTCCGGCAACCGAATCCAGTGGTAGTCGTGTGAAGAAGAAGAAGGGCGGCAAGGGAGGAGGCCCGAGCGCCCCAGCCGCTTCGTCGTCATCGGGAGGACGATACATCAGTGTCTTCGACTTTTTCCTGAACAGTGAGCGACCCCGGATCCATGTCCTTCGCATAACGTATCCGTATCTCGCTGACACTCACAGCATATGATATAACTCTCCAAAGCCGGATCTCCCTGTTGTCAATGTCGGAACGCGGGACAAACCAACATACCTCCCTCCAGAGGTCTGCGTCGTCATGCCAGGCCAGAGCGCCGGTTGCAAGTTAGACCCCGGCCAAACCCGGCAAAATGATTCGATTTGCCGTCCGGGAGCCGGCAGAAAATGCCAACTCGATTGTTCACAACGGCCTGAGCCTTGTCGGTCTCGCGAACACGAATGTCCTATTGGTAGCATCCCCTTGCCGTATTGGAAGTTACAGCGCGATGTGAACTGCTAACCTGTCTATACAGAGCCACTTCGGCATCTCTCTCAAGCCCAGCCTGATTACGGTCCCAGGACGGGTCCTGGACGAGCCAGACGTCCTCTACAAAGAAAATAAATCTGCCCAGGTCTCGCTGGGCAGCTGGAACATGGCCAATGTGAAGTTCAACACAATCGGAACGCTGAATACGTGGTCGTACCTCTTGATCTCGTTGCCCACCTACCGCGACGCCTTCGACTTGGCTAGCCTAGCAGGTAAGCTGATGTGCCCTGTGTGCTCGCACCGCCGAAGCAAGACCCATAGGTGTAAGATGGCTTCTGCCATGACTGATAACGGCTTTTATAAAGTTGGCTCCGTTTGACCATCCTGTTTACACTCGTTCTTCCTTCTCCGGGCAACTACACACGCGGTGCCCATGAAGGTGCCTTATTCGGGCTTCGAGGCTTGATGTGGACTGGTTATGTGTGTGTTCTTGTACGACCTTCTCGACGCGTTTGCGGCAAACTGCCCATTCAGTCGACAATGTGTGGTTTCTTGAAGTGTGGTAGTTGTTGTTGCTGGAATCGATAGCTTGCTCATTGAATTTGGTGGCCAGCCAGGTGTACCTAGCATTGCCTATCTTGGATGCGCTCCCGTCGATAATGGAGTAGTGACCCCTGTGACCACGCCATGTGCGTATTGCGACAGCATGCACGTGGCACGCCCTTGCATTAGTGGTCGTTCGATTATGCAGGTTGGAGATTGCCATGACCAAAAATACTCCCGTCTACCCGCCCTTGGCCCCTTTCAAGCAGCAGGGACCCTGTTCATTCGGCCCTTATAGCGGACCGACTGGGGGTGCATTTCGTTCTTCCTATGTTGCAGTTGCAGTTGCGACTTGGGAGAACACATGTCGTTCCAACGGCAGGTAGGATTCTGAGAAGGGGACCATCATGTCGTTCTCGGTCTGCGCTGTTCTCGGGCTCTTTCCTTAAGGCTAATTCGTCTCATGGTTCGCACTTCCACGGTCCAAATTGCTCGTTCTTCTGCGCCCACATTCTGACTCTGTCTTGGTGGTCATCGAGACACCCATACGCTGAACATGGCCGCTAATGTGGTACTCACAGTCATTTCTGCCATACTGGCATGGTCGTCCCTCTCCCACGTGACGACTGTGAATGCCCAAACCTTCGATGACTACCCGGTATCGAGTGAATGGCCAGGCATCAGTACGACTTGTGCGACGGCCCTGAACACCACGGTGCAGTGTTCCGGACTCCTACCACTCTCTGCAGAGAACAAGTAAGCCCGTTTCCCGCCCGTGAGATGCAGCAAGAAATGCCAACCATGTGTCCAGCCAACCGCGTCTCAACGCCGAGAACCTTACGAGCCTCTGCACGGCGAGCTGCCTTACGTCGCTGAATAATGCAAAGCAGACAATCCAAGCGTCATGTACACTGGCAACCGACGTGATAACGCTGGATACGGGAACATTTCCAGGTATGTTCGCCATACCACGGTCGCCTCAGTCAAAGTGACTAGACCCTGACAGCTATTTTAGTTGACATATCTCGTGGATCTGTTCAAGTACACGTACGGCATAAACTGCCGGGTTGATTCGTGCGTCTCTCCGTACTCGCTCTTATAGGACCAGGGAGTGAGTGCAATTTAATTCTGATGTCGAATCTCTACAGAAATACGCAACAGTACTGCGACGTGCTCCTCGGTCAGTGGCTGAACCAGCCGTCGCTCACGGTAGCACAGAACTGCTCCGACTGCATCCTTGGCGTGTCCCAGATGCAGCTCAACTCGCCTTTTGGATACGACGACGGGTTCGCCTCGGACTTTATATCGCTCACGTCGTCCTGCTCCAAGACGACTTATCCCTTCACATCGCCCGCGCCATATACTGCCACCGTCAGCACAACCGCGACATTATCGCCTACTGCGTCCCCTGCACTGGACCCGGGCTGTGTCACGTTGTACACGATCCAGGCTGGTGACACTTGCGATAGCATTGCGGTGTCTCAAAACGTCAGCACGTGGGCAGTCTATGGCGCCAGCGGAATCAGAGACTGCTCGAATCTGCCAACAGGGTCCAAGCTATGTCTTCAGGGGGAGTGCTGGCTGCACCAGGTGAAAGAGACCGATACTTGCGATTCCATCATAGCCGCCGCCCACATCAGCGTCAGCCCCATCACGTTCGTGGCCTGGAACCCAAACATCAACCCGGTGTGCACCAACCTACACTCCTTGGTTGGTTATCACATTTGCCTGAGGTCTGTCATGATTAGCTGTCTCGCAGACCCGAACACTGCCTGCAAACCAAGACTAACAGTCCCTCTAGCCGCACGACCGGACTCGGAAACCCCAATATCACGGCTCCTGACGCCACAGCCTCCGCAACTGTTACAGGCTGGCCAACAATTGTTCCAACAGTAACATCACAACTCCCCACTGCGCCGGGAACACAGACGGGATGTACAAAATACGTCAACTAAAGAGACACGACCGTGTACGACAGTCTGTACCAGCCCGAGTCTCCGCTCAACACATACGTTGCCAACCTCTGTTACTATGTCGCTGCGTCCAACGACATCAGGATCGACTACCTTCTGGCTTGGAATCCTAGCCTGGGCACCAGCCAAGTGAACTGCTCCCTCACCGCCGGGTACAGCTACTGTGTAGCTTTTGGTAACAATAGTAAGTCCGACATCACATCCGTGGAGGTAGTCTTTCATCCATTGTCGACTGACAGAGTCTCAAAAGCTGGGCTTCCCTCATCAGCGTCGACGGAGTGTCTGCCTGTCAACTCCACCACCATTGTCCCAGGCACGAGTGCATCATGCAACTGTTACACGCTGTACGACGGTTACCATGCCGGTTATATAACCTGTTCCAGCTTCACGGAGTCCCTGATCTTCAAAGCCTCTCACAATCTCACGCTCGCTAACCTGCAGGCTTGGAATCCCTGGCTCGGCTCCGACTGCGACGCGGGCCTGTTCGCCAACCTCGCCGGGGATGCGGAGCGTGCGCTATGTGTCGGTACCGGCAACGCAACATCAACCTCGTCACGATCAGTAAGCTTGTCGACAGCGTCCGGGTCTTCAACAAGTTCTTCGTCCACCAGGCCGACATCAGCGAGCTAGACTACAAGACCAACAACGACGAGTTCAACAAGGGCAAGCAGCGCCACTCCCTCAACGACGGGGCCGACCCAGCCAACAACTTCCTCTCAATCAACGAGGCTTTCAACGTCCTCCACGTCCTCGTCCTCCTCGTCCTCCTCGTCCACTTCTTCCTCGCCGCCCGCATCCGTCTGCATCTCGGGTACTTATACCACCAACCCGAACCAACAGGGTCTCTGCCAGTTCTCCTGCAGCTACGGATACTGTCCGCCCGGGCCCTGCATCTGCACATCCTACGGCGCTCAGGTGCCTCTGCCGCCAGCGACCGGCGTGGCTGGATACCCGCTGGCGGGAGAGGATGCGTCGTATATTGGGCTTTGCAGCTTTACTTATACCTACGGTTACTTTCCGACGACGGCCTGTACTTCTCATGCCGACGGCACTCCTCAGTAACCTGGGAGAACTATTCCACTCTGTATTATTGAATAGCAATGTCAAGTCAGGCAGTAATGTACCCGACAGTTGAATTGAGATGGCAGTGGAGAAAAGCACGGCAATATGGATGCGGAAGCCGCCTTAGCACATTGAATAAGAGGCTGGATATAATAGTCTCTGTCCTCTTTCCATGCAGGAAGTTATATGTAACTCACACCGGTGAAACAGCACTGCAATGGGCCGTTGCCTGTGTTGTGGAAAGGCCAGATTCAGACCATCAGTGAAGTCGTGGTGATAGTATGTCGTGTGTAACTGTTCGGGGCCGCAACCAACTCCGGCTACCATATTGTAGTTCCCCGCTTCACCGCCCGAGCGTTGCTGAACCGGTCGAATATTTGGCCGGTTGTACAGGGGTCAAGTGCTGAGTATTTCACGCAGCCGTTACATATCAGGTCGTATTCAGAACACTCCGACGCTCCGTATAAAGGGGTCGCTCAATGCCACCCCAGATCCGCACCTTCGGTAGCATCTACTGTAAAGCCCCGCGACAATGCGCACAATTATTTACGCCACTCTCCTCGCTCGCATTTCGTCAAGGAGAACCTTATCTGTCGCAGGCATCGGCTCCCACCGTTCATTTCATCAACTCTCGTCTGCTGCGCAGCCTGCCTCCAGGCAACCTCGATTCGCATGGCCGTGCCGTATGGTGTCAACTTCCACGACAAACCGGGCACATGCATCGCCAACTGGCTCGAAGAATACAAGCTCAATCACTGGGGCTTTGTGATCTACCGCTGCACCTACAGCTCTCAAGAGAAATGGGATAGATTCCTCGCCCTGGCCAAGCAGGAGGCTTATGACTGTCTTGAACAGGAGGGCACGGGAGATCTTTCGGTCTACGACAAGATGGATTGGACTGTCATTGAGAATGCCGAGACACTAGACGGCGCCAGTATCTTGGACACGACTCGCAAGTTTCGGGCGTGGGTGGAAGCCGACGGGAGGGCAGAGAACCAGGGTAGTGTCCGTACATTGCCAGTGAACCAGGGTAGTGTCTTTACGGAAATTTGGCAATCCGAACCCAGATACCACTTCTTCATGCACGTGGATGAGGAGAGTCTGGAGAGCGTGGTGGACGACGAGAAAGCAAGGGACTCGGCGGCCGGCTAATTCTGCAAGATTGTGTACCCGAGTTCGATCGAGGTTAGAGAAAAGGCACGACTGGCAGGGGAGATTCCGGACGACCAGGACCCGTTGGACGAGCAGCTCGAGCTGTTGGACTGCGTAAAGAAGGTCAAGCTCGGGAGCCTTGTGGATTTGTACGGCACTCTTCTCAACCCCAACTCGTGGTACAAGATCCACGTCGATGTCGATTACGGCTTTGTGGGGATTGCCGATGTTCTCTAGCTAGTTCTGGAGACGAGGAGAGCAGAAACGGATACAGATGATCCAAGACGCCACACGTGACCTACAAAAGGCCGAGCGCCAACTAGCATGGTACCAGAGGCGCTTTGATCTCGTCGTAGAGTGTAACAAAGAGTCAGGCTACTTCACAGGAGCGAAAAACGCCGCTGCACGCCACGAGCTTCTACTGTCCTGGATCTTGGAGCAAAATCCCATCATCGGGACCAAACTGAGCCACGTCGATACTGCTGAGGGGATCGGGTTCGTCCGGGCTATGCGGAGCAAGAGGCGGCGGCAGCTTGATGATGAGGGTACCTCGGCTCCGGAAGCCTCGAGGACGTCGATAGCCTCCTCGTAAAACTTCCGGACAATGCCCGTAGCAGGAACGATGCTCATGGTGTAAATTGCCTACTGCTGATATGGGAGAAAGGGGATGAGTGAGGATCCGGTATTTTAAAACCAATTCAACGAACCGACGTCAGCGGGTGTAGAAGTTCAAGAGGCACGCATTGTAGAGACAATTTAAGGGGGTCTTTATCTCAAGGTTCTTATAATGTCCAAACTACCAACTCGCCACATCTTGAGGGACTTTTACAAGCGTCATGGGGCAGACTTCCCCCATAAACGGAAGCTCAGACGCCACGACGATGCAGATGTTTCCGAGAAAGCAGGCGAGCGTCGCGCCGCAATGGTTGCTGATGTTCGCCTCTGTTGTGTCTTTCGTTGCAATTCCTTTGTTCGCCGCGTTGGTCGGAACTGCGGAGAGCTCGGACGTGCTCATCTTCAGGTGTGATGATCCGTACCCTGAGGTCCGAGAAATGGCGCTGAGCTGCGGGCAATGACAATAGTATGCCTTGGGATATCTTAACAGAAGGTGTGATTACCTTGCAAAGATGCAACTCGTCTAGTCGATTCGGTTTCGGGAGCCCCGGTATATGGTTCGAAGAGCTGCATGGGGTAATCTTCCGACTCGCAGATATATACTGCTGACTTGGAGGCGTGCCGAGGTCAGCGACGAGATCAGAGATCCATCCAACCACGCAGTGATCACGTACAGTAAGCGGCGATCCAGTCCCGACAGTCCGCGTCGTCCGCACCAACCTTACTCGCAAGCCATCACATTGACGCCGTCCCGATGCCAACCTCTAGAATCTAGTGGCGGGTTTTTCCCCATTCTTCCGGCTGGCGTCGGAGGTTTGGCGGCGCAAATGAGAGGCCGGGCTTGTCGATGGCCCACGTTTTCGGCGGAGCCTTGTGAGTTGCTCCGAGGAGTATCTCATTTCCCCCGTAGCCCTGGGCTATCGCACCCAATCATAAAACCTTCTTGTTTCTCAGTAAGATATTCATCCATCCCCTCCTATTTTTGACCAAGTCTTCCGTCCTTCAACTTCCACTCGGGACCACGTTCCTCATCGTCATTAGCAATGCCGCCGTTTCATTGCCTCGTCCGGTTCCAGTCTGCCGACGACAACCTGATATAATTTGCTGACCTGGGAGTTAATGGCCTGGAGCAGCTTGGTGTCGTATCGCAAGTCGATGGCTACGCCTCCGTTGATGGATTAATAGCAAGAGATGGCGGGAAACCCGTCAGACTCGGAAAGGTAGGCGGTCAGTTTACGTAATGACTTGGTCCTAATCAAGACAGATCCTTGCACCTGTCCCTCAAACAGGTATACCCATCTACTGCGTTGGCTTGAACTACCAGTCGCACGCGGAAGAAGCCAAGGTATGTCACTCTACATGTTGGAACGCTAGCGTCGACCGAACACAAAGAAGACTGACACTCTGTGTCGTTCAGCTTGCGGTCACACAACACCCTCCGTTATGGACCAAGCCAGCTGCAGCTTTAGCAGATCCCTACGAGGATATAGTGATGAACAAATTCTGCGCTTCAAGTTTCCCGGACTACGAGGTATATCACTTCAGCCGTCTAACATCAATCTCCTGCTAACAGCCCACTTTGGTTCTAGGGAGAACTCGTGTTCGTGACTTCTCGGGCATGTCGCGACGTGAACGCGAAGGAAGCCCAGTCATGCATCCTTGGCTACACCGTGGGCACTGACATATCATGCCGCTTGTATCAGCTTCCTGAGCAGTTTGGGCGTCAGTTCTACTTCGCCAAAGCCTTCGACAAGTTTGCCCCAATCGGGCCAACGCTTGTACACCCAGAGGTCATTGGGCAAGGGGAAGGCCTCAAACTCATCACACGTCTGAATGGAGAGACTGTACAAGAGGCAGAGTTTATGAAAGACCTCATATGGAAGCCGGCCGAGATATTGAGTTGGATGAGCCAGGGTATGTCACCAACTCGTGCCTTTACCGTATTCTCCCCTGCATCAGCACTCGACTAATTGGCGTTTGTGATTAAAGGCACGACCATCCCTGCTGGGACAGCAGTCATGACTGGTACGCCGGCAGGTGTTGGAGTTTTCAAGAACCCTCGCCGTCTCTTGACGGATAGCGACGTTGTCGAAGTGGAGATCCCGAATGTAGGCGTGTTGAGAAATAAGATTGTCTTTGAATGACAACTGGTGCATGCACTAGCCTCCAATCAGCAACACATAGGGAGTGCTGGCTAGACGTTGAAATGGCATTCATATAAGCCGGACGTATTCCAATTCAGATCTTAACAAACCCCCAGGTAGACTAGATAGCCCAAGAATATGACTATAGTGTTGTGAGGAAGTATTTAATAATAGGTATCAAGTCTTAGACGCGAGGTTGTGAGGCAAGCTCAACCGCCTAGAGCTTCCCGCGATATCAATATCATCGGGGGGGAAAGCCGATGGAGAGGAGAGTGGGACGATTCGATACTCTACAGGATTGACGTCCGAGCGAGGGTGATGGTGGGTTGTTGCCCATATTGACATCGGCGTGATGAGAGTCCCCGTGCTACCCATATCCATGCCTACCTATCAGCCAATACTACAGCTTAAAAGGCCATTCACATATACCATATACATACCTCTGAGACGTATTCCACGCATTACAATAGCCAAGCTACCAAGCTCAGCATCCAGCTGTAATATCGTAATTGCGGATGAATCGGCATAATGAGAGGCTCTTGATTTGTATCTAATGAATAGCTGAAGGTCGGTCTTTCATAGATAGACACCTCATCCCGATCCGGACCTCCAAGGGCGGCTTAGAGTTAACCCCATCTCTCCGCTGTAACATAAAACTCCTTCGCCATTCACGCAAATGCCGTCGTCTTTCTTACCAACGTCTTGCTAAACACCCAAAGGGGAACTACGAGGAGGTACGACCCCCATGGTACGCCCGCCATGGTGGAGAACTGATTCACCGGGCCCATCCTCCGCAACCAGTCCACAGCGCCATACGACACAGCAAACCCGATACTGTTCTTCGTCACGTTGGCCAGGGCGCCGATATGTGCGGCCCGCGTCGGCAGACAGTCGACAGCATATGTAAGCAGCACGTTGGCCGAGCTCGTAAGTCCGAGACATAGCATGCCCCAGCCCACGCATACCACAATGTACTTGCCCGGGTCTCGTAGCGCAAAGCCCATGACTACGCAGCCAGCAGGGCTGAGCAAGGCACCAGGCAACAGGGCCGGGAGACGGGTCGCTGGGTTGGTCACACCAATGGACCGTCGGGTTGCGCGGTTGAAGAGCGTGTCGGCGAGGGCACCGCCGATCGGGAGGCCAATGATAATACCAACGAGCGGCCCGGCGTTGAGTAGACCGATAGACAACGGGCCCCAGAGGAAGGGTGGCTGGGTGTAGATCATAGAGATGAGGATGGAAGTGACGGTATACCAGCCGATGGTCAGGCCGAATACGAGAACAGTGACGAGGACTTGGGGCAGGACGATGAGCTCAAAAGGCTGGAAGAAGGAGATGAGGGAGGCTTTCCAGTTTAATTCGACGAAGTGCAGGGAGAAGGATCGTCGCACATATTCCATCTTCAGCGTCGGTTGTTCAGCCGACGATGAGGTCTGCGCGGTGCTCGTAGTGTTCTCGACCATGCCCTCCTCAGCTTTGCACTCCGTCTCCTTTGTCTCCGCCTCTTCTCTCTGTCCCCACAAGACCGTCCCTCCGCTGAGGTCCATGCCCTCGTGTGTCGTCTCCGGGAGCATGATGATGCTGAACACGAGATTGACAGCCACGGCGATGGACATGACCCTCTGGAACCATCTCCATTCTCCCAAGCCCTGGGCTATGGCACCCGAAATGATGGGACCAAGCGCTGCTCCAATGGCAAGGAACCCGACGTAGACCACCATGGCCCTGGCTAGCTGGCATTTCGGGAACGTCTCGGTGACGATGGTCGGGGCGAGAGCCTCGATCAGGCCGCCGGCCATTCCACCTAGGATGCGGGCGCTCCGAAGGGATTGGTAGGACTGCGCCTCGCCGCTCCAGATGTTGGCGGCGAGGAAGACGACGAGAGAGACGATGATTGTGTAGCGCTTGCCAATAATGGAGGCCAAGGGGAGAGCAATGCAGTTCTGGGCGACGTCGGTGTTAGTGCGAATCGAGAGAGAATGATGAAGGATTGCCCATGTAACACGTGGAGTGTTTCACGTACCGAGAGACCCAAGGTAAGCAAGGACGTACGTGCCGAGCTGCGATACTTTCATTCTCGGTGCAGTGAAACTCCTGCATAATGAGCCCGAAGAGAGACGATATGCCTGCACCGAAGACGTTTCCGATCATATTATAGAAGCTAATGTTGAGGAGGATTAGAAGGCGCCACCAGATTGGCCATGACTACGAGGTTCAGTATGTGGGCTTGACGGAACTGGAGCTT
>VSMA01000066.1:0-68937 GCA_009194965.1 Coniochaeta sp. 2T2.1 | reverse complement strand
ATCACGTAGTGGATGTTGCCGATCCGGTTCTTTATCAGGTGCGAGAGGTCCGCTCTGAATAACACATTTAACGCCATGCCCTGGCTAGGCTTCTCGTACATCGGGAGCCCGAGCTGTGCCGCTACCCGGCTCTTGGCGCCGTCGGCTCCAAAGAGGTACTTCGTCTTGATGGTCTCTGTTCGGTCAAAAATGGTGTCGCGAACTGTTACCAAAATGCCGTCCGCGGGGGTATCGTCGAAAGAGAGGAACCGTGTGTTGAAGCGGCAGGGGAATCCGTGCTGAGTTGCATATCGTATCAGGTACGGCTCAAGCAGCGTCTGGGGGAGCTCGAGATGACAGCATGGACTCCCCCGCTCAAAGTCGCCCTGGGACACTCGTTAGACACCATTCCATGGCTGATGTCCTCACCCGACTCACTCCTCGTTTTGCGCCCGCGCCCCAGGAGTCAATGCGGCCGAATTCCCTGCCGGCCATGGTATCGCACCAGCGGGTATGGCTCTTCTCCTCGCCCGTGATGCCCACGCGGAGAAGCTCCTTTTCCAGGTTGGGGTCCAGGTCCCTGATGCATTCTGTGGAGCGTCAGTCTTCCGACTCTAATGAGGGTTGGAGAGAGATGTTGTACCCATGGCAGGCTGATTGATGATGTGCGCCCTGGGGGTGTGCGCAGTCGAGGGCGCAGAGCTTATCATTAAGCCCTTCAATCCTGTGACTTTCAGTCAGCTACTATTCTTTTTGGCCATTATGAATACACTAGTCAGTGGAACCAACGGTGCACGAGTGGTGACTGACCATCTTTGCCTAGGAAGCAGGCCAAAGAAGCCCCTGCTGGACCTGCTCCGACGATCAGGAAGTCGGTCTCCAATATCTTGTTCTCCATGGCCTTAAGTGACAGAACGTACTACGCTTAGACAAGATACAGTCCTGGTCTGACTTCTAATTTCAGTTGGATCGAGTGGAATCTGTAAAACGTCCATGCAGAATTGGAGATGTTCGTTGGATTAAAGCGCGTGGACAGTCCCCTTCTCCCCGAACTTCCCCCGCGCGCGATCTCGATTCGGTGATTATTGAATTGGAGTCGTGCCATATCAGCATTACTGCCTCAACGTATGTATGTTCCAACATATCTGAAGTCCAACGGTACTCCTGGGATGATATTCTAATTGTCGGAATTGCTCCCTAATTGTGAGTAATCAGTAGTTGTGTGTCAGGCAGTCAGCAACTGTCGTCCTGGCCATTCCGGTAAAGTAAATCAGGAATAGCCAAGCAAGTAATCATGAGTAAATAGCTGTGGATAATTTGATCCGGGTTAGCTTTCGATTCTGGGTCGCTGTTCTGCTAGCTGGATATTTCCGGTTGTACTAGTCTGTCTTTTTGTATATTCGTATGCCATTTTACCCCGCCGGCGAAGCACACGCGTTCCGCTGACGCCCAAAGTCCGACTGATTCGCCGTCAAGATGATGTCAGCTGACCAACCACCACACGCGCACAATCGCGCAGTCCGCACACCCGCGCCGCCCCACATAATCCCGCTTATTAGCCAACTCTCCAATTAGGTCGGCTGACACTGCTTGGCGTTTTGTTTTGCGCCTAGACATAGTTGTCACTTCTCCAGGATGCGTGTCAGCCCATTGCGATTACGTTAGCCACCTTGCTTACTGTTTGGAAACTCAACAACCGAACTAAGCAGGCTTACGTCACGATATTACATGCAGTACTAAGAACAAGGTAGGGTCTCACGTATATGCGGTTTCCGATGTCCAACGTAGAACCCTTTCGTGCTGGGGATTCGTGTGAGAGTCATATCGTACTGTAATAGCATCAGCACTAGTGTAGGGCAGAGCTGGAACTCGTCCTGAATTCGACTGACCGGAAACTCAGGTCGGCCGTTTCTCAGTCAGCTACTTCCTGTCGGATGGTCTCCTGGCCCGCTACTGTTGGTTACCGCGCATGGCTAAGCGAGTAGGACGCAATGATTCGGTGGTACTGTCGAGCCACGGTGCCGATGCTCACTCGCCAAGCCACAGTCGCCGGCCATGTCCTCTTGCCCCTCCGCTCGCTTGGTGTATTAACGTTGATGATATCCTTGTGCGACCCCTGCTAAACTTTCAATCACAGCACCAATGGCATACCCTGAGCATCTTCGCCATCTTCTGCTGCTGCTGCATCTTCTGCTGCTGCTGGGTCCCCGGGGTATACTGCTTCTTTCCTGAGACAGACCAGCTATAGCTTAAAGATATCGATTATCTATTCGAGAAGTAGGGCGTCACGGGCGGCGTATTCCCGAGTAAGGGTGGCAGGACGGTGGAGCTAGGAGATCATATAAGAGTGTCGAGTTTTTGTAAAACTACCCTATATTATAGTATTAATATCACTAATAACTTTAATTCTTAACCTTAGGAAAAGCTTATATATCTTAAAAATAGCCTTAGAACCACCCTTAAGGTTTACAAATATATAAATAAGCTAGAGCTTAGATTTAACTTATAAGCCGTAAATTAGAAGGTTAATTTACTTGAACTTACTTGATTTGTTTATAAATTATTTGATTTATTTCGAACGCTGTTTCTAAGGTCGCGAGGTAGTATTAGTAATACTTCCTTACCGGATCGAAGGAGGAAATCTTTCTCGTCTTTTATGTAAGTTAACGTTATCTAAATCGATCGAGCCACATCTCACTTTTCGTAAGAGATCGTCGCTATGCTGGCAGAGGAAGTGTCTCGGCTGCAATATGAGCTTCTCGCCGTGGCCGGGGACACATGATCACACCTTCAGCATATCACTGCATAAAACTTGACAGGCCCAGTCCTGAGCCTAGACTGAATTTTCTGAGTGGCTGCCCGCACGGCTTATCTGATAGCTTTGGCGCTATTGTGTCAGTAAGTAGTCCTGAATGCCGCCGCGCCCGCAAGAGCACATGACTTTGCAACTTCTGTGTAGTTTGCCACCGAATCAACCCCAATTATCCAGGGGTTGGTCTTCACTGATCCAATCGCTGCATTCTTCTGAACGGTCATATCAAGGATTGGATGATTAGCGATCATCACATCCGTGCCGAACTGGCGGATCAGACCCTGAAAGCGGAGAGCGGAATCGGCATAAGTCAAAAACCAGTCGATCTGATCCTGGCCCGTAGCTCCGTTGAAACCAAATCCCGTTCCACCCCACTGTGCGACCATGTGTTCCGTCGCGCCTTCGTGAGTATTGAAGATTGTAGAAACCGTACCAGGTGTGTGACCTGGGGTGATAAAGAAATGAAACGATGTGTTGCCGAGCGTGAAGACTTGTCTGTCAGTGATCACCAAGTCCTTCGTTGGCTTCGTGGCAGCCGGTTGAGTGTTGGCATACATAAAGTTGTACTCGATTTCGGACATCATGATGTGTGCATGATATTTGTCTTGGAGATAGCGGGCACCTCCATAGTGGTCGGCGTGACCATGGCCGACGATAATGTACTTGATGTTGTTTGGGTCCATGCCGAGACTCTCCAATCCGCTTTCAATGACCCCAACCGAATCGGCGTTGAGCGTATCGATCAGCACAATCCCGTCTCCAGTGTCGACGGCCCAGCTCGAGGGAGAGCTCTCCCAAGCAGTATACTCCCCAACAAAGAACAGGTCGTCAAAAACTTTCCTTGGGGTCGCGTTGATGATTGACTCGTTGCGGACATATTTGGGTTGGGCAATTTTGCCGGCGTTGGCGTTCTCGACGCGTGGGCAAATCATATTGTAGAGTTCGAAGTGTGTAGCTCCTCCGGCGGCGAATGCATTGTGAAAATACTTTGCGACATTCCCATTGGCACATAAGGTATGATTGCGAGCTGGAGGAAAGTCATCTTGAGGAGAACGGATTTCAAGATCGCATGACCTGACAGGTGTCATGCAGATAGCTGCTGCGAGCGCAAGAAGTTTGAAGCCTGCCATTTCGGTGTTCGATAAGAAATTGATCCTCAACATGCAAAAAGCGGATGAGAAGCAAGACATCCTTATATATTCCGAAGACGATCCAACTGCAAGAACTAAAGTACAGTGGATATGTGTTCACCCATCAAGTTGATCTCGTCGCAACTATCCTGCATAGGCTATACCTCCTCAGGGATCAAGTGGAAGGAAAGATCATGTCATACAGATCTAGTAGGCCAGATGGTGTCTCTATGGGCGCCACTACTCGAACTAATGTTTATGATCCTTGACGATGTGTACTGCAGTGCAGATCCTACAAAATCATCGAGTTATTTCCTTTTGCCAAGGAGAGGGGTAAGAGGCCGTTAAATGATTCATCCGTTAGCACTTGCGGGAATACTGTCAAAATAAACTTGAAGCATCTAATCCTCGTCATCTTATAGGGGGAAAAAAGGCAAGAACAGGGGGAAGAGGCTGTCTAATGGTTCATCCATCAGCACTTGGGTTAGATGGACTACGGCATCAACAAATAGGGCCGTCCGATCGGCCCCGGATGACATGTCTGCTAGTATACCTCTCTAGAGCGTCGCGGGGTATCAACAACGGGCGCATGGTAGCCGGCGAGCAGCCCCTTGAACTCTACTGCGGAATACCACCTCAGACAATCGTGTAGTTCTATGGCCTAGAGCCCGGGATCCCTCCAGGTCCATGGCATCCGAGCCCTTTGGCATTGGCCTCAAGCGCCATGGTGCTAACTGAGGGGCTAGAATTCGAACCTGCGGTACGACAGTTCAAACCTTGGGGTACGAGATTTCAAAACCTGGGGTAAGGCAGGCTAAGGTCGATATCCACCTCGTTACAATCCAGTCAATGGTGATATCAAATCCAAGCGGGGACATGCCAGGATAACAAATGCACGTTCGGGTTTATATTTTCCCCCCAACTCCCGAGCGCACGAGGGGTAAAAGGAAGAAGCTTTGCCCTGTGAATCTAAGGCTAGCCCCACGGCGATCGTTCAGAAGTCCCGTAGACGCTGTTGTCTATCAGCATAGCGTTATATGAAGTGGCTGACGATAGCTTCGGCGATAACGACGGCTAAACCTGGGCTGGGCCGCTTAGTGATTGTGGATTGGTTTGTCCTTGTAGGTGAGGTAGATACGATATTGTAGTATGGCAGCGACTGAGGCCGGAACATGGTAGTCAGAAGCTGATGATCGGCCACAGGTGGTGGTCCGGCCGCCGGCGAAGACCAGCAGCGCCAGAGCTAGGCAGGCTAGCCATGGAGACGGCTCCGGCGAGGCTTTCGGGCCGGATTTGTTGTCGTCTTCTACAAAGTTCACATGCTCTGATGCTCACTTCATGTTATTGAGCGACCGCGTAGTAGACATCATGACCAGCCCGTCCGCGCAGTGGTGCTCGATTTGAACAACTCACGATCCGGCAGTCGAGCGCGTGTAAGCTATCCAACACGGCGCACTCCTCGCAATCCACAATGCAAGCTTAAACTCTAAAGAACGTGAGGATTTCGGCAAAGAATGTCCGCATTGGAAAGATTGAACGTGTGGTGACAGCCTGCTGTGGTCCAGCCGACGGAAGCATCGCCGAGGCCAAGCTCGTACGAGCTGCTGCAAAGTACCAGCACGACACGGCGATTCATCGCCAGCGACTGGGCTGCGCCCATCTCTCCCGACCCCTAAGCGACTGCCTTCTCTTTGAGACTCTTGACAATCTCAGTGCCCGGCACCATGTGGCAGACTCTCCTGATCATCGAAGCGTTGACACTCTTCCCACCAGCGCCCTCTACGTCCCCTGAAACACCTACTGCCTGAACACCATATGCGCTTTTCAATGAACAGAATCGGAGTGGACATGTCTCCACGTCGGCCAGAGAGCGGATTACCTCGGCACGCCGCATCTACCCAGCATTTAGGCGTGTACGCCCTGCAGGTGTGGACATGCCACATGCTGCTGCCGCCATCCCGGGGAATGGCGATGACCTGATCTTGTTCACTTCTAGTGGTGATATAGCCCGCTTCGTGGAAGCGGCGCTTGGGTTGGGAAGTGGGAGCAGGAGATGAATGAAGTTGTGAGACTTGCTGAGGAGGCTGGAGGTGAGTCATCCACTGCTTTTTAAACCTGCATGTCAATGTTGCTGACGAGTTTGGTTTCTCCAAGGTATAAGGTTTACTGTCGCATACGACGACTTAAAGATGCTGCAACAAGGTAAGATGACGGAGCTACCTTCGCATACAAGACGGTACCCGTTCGTCGGAAAGAAAGGGCTGCAGAAGCCGATCTCGACATTTGGACTGTATGCTGTCAAGGGTATGTTACGCTTGCCGGAGGAGGGAAAGCCTGAATAGCCAGTTTTCCTGATATCCAGACAGCGACAATTGCGGAAATAGTAGAAATAGTCGGGTTTTGGAAGGGAAAGTGGCTGGGCCAAATACTGAACACAGCTAGTACAGGCGCCGCGTATACCTGTCTGCGGTTATTTTCCAGCCTGGGATCGAGAGTTGGGTGCTAAGAAACGAGACTGTTATGCAAAAGCGTATGAAGTGATGTGTTGGGGGGGAAAGCATCTTAGTAATCAACCCGGTGCCTGCTCTGAAATGGCGGTGTTGTTGGTTGGGCATACAGGAGGGACAGAAGGAAATATAACATCTTCGGCACAGAGCAGAGAGAGCCTGACGGAGTCATACATCGTGTAATCAATGTTAGGGGAGATTTGCCTAAGTGCACCACCCCAGGGCCTCAGTTGTAGTGGCTGATACCGTTGATCACTGGAAACTGCTTGGAACCGTTGTTGGTGCCTTGCGTTAAGCCACGTTCCAGCACTCGGTTTAGGGGACGGAACCAATCACCCCGTGCTGGTCAATCCGCACTGGTGCCACGGCGACGCGATGGCCGTGTACAACGGCTCCTCCTTCGCGTCTGTAGCCGACAAGTACGGCTTTATTGTCATCTACCCGGACTTGCCCAACGTAGCGGACAAATGCTGGGACGTCTCCTCGGCCGGCCCCCTGTTACACCAAGGGTAGACGGGCGACTGCCTCGGCATTGTCACCGTGGTCGCATGGACCATCAAGCGCTACGCCGCCGACGCGGGCCGCCTGTTCGTAACCGGTGTCTCGTCGGGGGCCCATGATGACCAACGTCCAGCTGGGCGCCTACCCGGACGTCTTCGCGGCCGGCACGGCCTTCGCGGGCGTGCTGTTCGGCTGCTTCGCCGCGCCGGGCGACGGTTCGGAGAGGGACTATTGGAGCGACACCTGCGCGACGGGGGAGGTGATGCACACGCCCGCCGAGTAGCGGGCCTTCGTCCCGGCCGCGTACCCGGGGTACGAGGGCTGGAGGCCCAAGGTGCAGATCTTCCACGCCGCGGCGGACCAGGTGCTGAACTACATTAATTTCGGAGAGGTGAAGTAGTGGACCGCCGTGCTGGGGTGGTGCGGGACAACCCCTGCTAAGGTGCAGGAGAACGCGCCGTACCCGAATTGGACGAGGTATATGTATGGCAAGGATAGCTGGTTCGAGGCGGACAGCGCTCTGAATATGACGCACGATATTACGAATCACGAGGATATAGCCGTGGCCTGGTTTCATCTGACTTGTACCACAGGAGCTTGCTTCAGGTGGGGATAGGAAGGACCGAGGGGGCCATCGTTGCTGAACGAGACTCCCGCGTTCTAACCGTTGTAGTCGGGTGCACAGCTGTGGTGAGATTTAGTTTGGTGGTGATTTGGTTGTATAAGTAAGCTGCCTGCTTATTCGAAGAGAAAATGGGAGGCATTCTAGCTGGTGAGACTAGTTAAATCCCAGCTGGATGCACACCCCATCCCAACCGGTCAACTGGAACTCTTAGATGGGTTGAACACCACTGTCATTCCCAACTCAAACAACCGCCATCGCCTGGCCGTTCGACTGCAGAAGACCTTCCACCAGCTGCAGATCAGCGAATGCCTCCTCGGGCGTCTGCAGCGGATGAGGGGTCTTGGACTCGAGACTCTTGCCAAACACAGCCACCTCGGCCGTGACACCAGAGCTGTACTCGTACTTCTGGCTCCTGCCCGTCACATTAACCTCCTCCGGGCTCCAGCTAACGGTTCCGTTAGTGGTAACGATCTCGATCTCGAGGCCCCCCTTATGCTCGGTACCGAAGCTGATAGTAATAGTGCCTTTCGCGCCGGACTTGGTACTCGCGACCGCGTGGACGGTGTCGTGGGGCCCGAGCCGCGCCACTAGCAGGTCGACGAAGGATACCACCTGGTTGACCTCCTCGCCCGCGGCGCCGAGCAGGAAGCGCAAGCCGGCAGCGAAGTGCACACCGCCGTCGAGGAGGAAGCCACCCTGGTAGCCGGGGACCTTGCGCCCTAGATGACAAGACAGTCAGCTCTTGCGTTCTTACGTCACACCGACAACACGACAAAGTGATACTCACACTCAGTGTTGAAAGACTTATCCTCCTCTTTCACAAGCCCATACCTCCTTAGCGCAAAACAAAGCACCTTCCCGCCGAGCTGCTTGACCGCCTCCTGGGCCTTGACCAAGCTCTCAGTATACCGGAAGTTCTCGGCGATAGCCCAGATAGGCGGGCTGCTCTGCGACCTATACCAGGCGAGCAGCTCCTTCGCGGTGGCGACGTCCCGGGCGACGGGCTTCTCGCTCAGCACGTGCTTCCCGGCCGCGATGCAGCGCTTGACGACATCGGGCTGGTTGTTGATGGGCAGCACGACGACCACAGCTTCGATGTCCTTCCGGGCCAGCAGGTCGTCCAGCGACTTGCCCGACTCGCTGGGGCTGTCGTAGTAGACGTCCGGCTTGGACTTGGCCTGGCCCGCGAGGCCGCCGGCGGAGGATTGGCTGCGCGAGTAGATGGCCAGGAGGTTGAGGTTGGAGGCGGCCTCGATGGCGGGGAGGTGCTCTACGGTCTGTGAATATGTGGTTGTACTTCTCAATTGCACTCATCGAACTTGGCGTTGCACCATTTTTCCGAGAGGGGTGGGTGTCGGGTCTATCCATGTCTTACCTGCCCGGGCAAAGTTGCCAGCGCCGAGGAGTGCGATTCCAACCATTTCGTCCGTTCTTCCAAATTTCAGGCTTTCTGATTCCAGAGGCTTTGCTTTCTTCGTAAGATGGTTGGCGGCGGGAGGTTATCGATCCTTTGGAATCCGTTTTGTTTGTGCCCGTCAGTGAGATTATGGACGACCGAGCTATGTTAGATTGGCGACCCTTATAAGAAGGTCCGTGTCTCGGATAAAGACTGGTCCGCGTGGATAAAGACTGGTCCGCGGCAGCCTTATAAGAAGGTCCGGGCCTCGGATAAAGACTAATCCGCATAAAATCGGAAATACAATTTTCCTAATACCAAAGATAAGTAGATCACATCGGAGTAACATCATGGAGATGCCTCCCGAGGAGACAACAACGGTCAAGCCACACCAGACCTCCCATACCTAGACTCGACAAGCCGCCCTTTACCCAAGCCAGTCATGAAGAGGGACACAAGGGGGTGCAAATCTTCGGAAGAGATGGCGGACAATAGTTAAGACTGGATGTAAGCATCATCAGGACTTCGGCGCAAGGTCCAGAAGGTTCTATCGTGTATGGTAGGGCAGCGCCCTCAAATCCAACTGCTGATGAGAAGCAGTTGTGAGAGGGCCACGGGGGAGGAAGGAGATCCATAGGAATAAGAATTGAGACCAGGTACGCACTACGAGACCGGTAGCGTTGCGCATAGAAACTCATGGGCTCTCTTGCCGGCTTTCGCATGTACCACATAGGAGCATTCAGGTGGCGAGGTTATGCGAGTCGCATACCCCGGTTGTGACGCACCATCCTTTGCCATGCCCTGGTATACTTGGGGTTACCTGGGCTTCCATTTCTCTACCCGGTGGTGAGGTCATGCCGAGACCCTAAACAAACAACTCACCGCTTAGCCCGACAAATCGTGACAGTACTCGCAACGTGCCTCCGTCGCAACTTACAGGCCTACGGGCATTTCTTTTGACGTCCATTCCTTCCCAACAAGATACATCGCCTTGCCGACTCATCTAAGTCAAATCATGCGCAGGACAGGAAGCGGGTTGGTTGCAACCTGCCATCTGCTGCGGATACCACGTAATACCCCCGAAGCCCCAGAAACAGAGTAGAAACCAGTTTTGCGGAGAGAGACAGTTATCAACACTGGCTTATCCCCCGCCAACTGACTACAGAGGTCCGGCAGTGAACTTGAACAATAAGACGTTCCCTTGCGCACAGCCGATGGCTATTATGGATCCCGATACTGCCAAGCATGACAGCCGGAACTCGGGTGGCAGCCAGAGTACATCCTGTCCATCCCATGTGATCTATAAGCCATCAGCGCTGAGGGCGTACCGCTGCAGATCGTGCTGTTGCTCCTGTTGCTGTCCTACTGTGGGGTGTGTTGTAGCGACGCGGTCTGTCGGTACCGCGGAGGTAGGAGACGCTATGTTGAACTTTATGCTGCCAGTGTTAGTAAGAAGGAGTGGTGTGGTTGTATTAAAGTAGATAGTGCGAATTAAAGGACTTCCGGGTGGAGTCTGTTTTACCTCACCCGTCCCGGCGTCCTAGAGCTTGACAGTCTTGTCACCCGACGCCGACGCCACGAGCTTGCCGCCGGGCGAGAACGCGACGGTATAGACACAGTTGCTATGGCCCGCCTGCGTCTGCACGAGAGGACTCCAGATACTATGGACAGCCGGGTGTATCGTAACCTATGGCGGTACTTCCTTGTGAAACAATTGCCGCGTGGGGCTGCTCGATGGTGTAAATAATAGCGCCGACACGTACGCTTGGAGCATAGCTCGTCGAATAATCGACCCGTTATAACGAAGGAACTGATACGCATCTCGTACTAGCGATACCAAGCTTAAACCGGCAAAAAGAGTCTGTGGAATGGTTAGATAGTAGAGAACCACTCCGTAGGCAGTAGGTTTTAGCTATCCGGGCAGTAGGTGATTAGGCAGTAGAGTCTATACGGGTAGTGGGCTCGTGTACCACACTAAGATAGGAAATTGGGCTAATCAGAAGCCACTATTAAGCTACTAGTTCCCCTATAGATTTGACTATATTATCTACTATGGACTTTTATCGCTAAGTTAATTAATATCTCGATGAAAATAAATAATAAGTAACGATAGAACTTTTTAATCTAGTTCGACCCCGGTTATTAATAATAGCTTTTAGTAGCCCGTAGAAACGGAAGTATAATTAAAGAAAATACTCCGTATAAACCTCCGTATCTATAGATGCTATAACTTCGAATATAATAACCTTATTTAACTTATCAGATATAACCTATAGGTATTAGGTATTATCTTCCTCAGATATAAGTAACTTTATAATAAAGTCTATTACGAACTTCGAACTGATTTTGCTGTTTCGGATATTGCTAATTGAAATCGCGAGATAATCTATTTTGGACGCCGGAATTGAATCCGGCGATACCGTTTATCCTACTTTACGTACTTATATCGATCGCGTAACGACGACGTAACGTACAATAGCGGACCCGATAGTCGTCGACGCGGGAACGCGTAGTATCGCTTAGAGCCGCTACTACTCGCAAGTAAATAGGAACGTATACGGACCGTCCCTAGCGGACGCGTCGTAAAGGCGTAACGAGGATAGGAAGTAATAGATAGACGCTATCGACGAATTAATAAAGACAATCGTAGGCTTAGTAATCCTAAACAAAGAAGAGGAGGTAGCGAAGGCCCTAAAGGACGTAATAGGAAAGGTAATCGACGAAGCAAAATAGACGTAAGCTAAATAACGTCCTAAAGGCGGACTTATACCGAGCGAGATAAACGAGATAATTAAGAAGACGGTTAAAGAAACGATCGTAAAGCTAGGCGGCGTACTTATAGTAGTAAACGCCTCCTAATAGATATAGGCCTAAGCCGCGGACGCCGGTATCGGTACCGGTATCCTAGTATAGGAGCCGCAGATAGTAGTTCCGGCTAGAAACGCAAAAGAAGTAATTATCTAGGCGAAAGACGTTACGCCCGATATCCGTAACCGGGTAGCAAAAAATACTCTCGAAGCGATTAATAAGGCAATTAGAAGTAACGTAGCGGTTGCCGTTCAAAAGATACCGAATAGCGATATAATCGTTACCTTTTGCAATACTATAGAGAAGTATACGGGAAGATAATAGGTATAAGACGCGTTTGGACTAACTGTTTAGGCAACTCGACGCAAATACGCCGTATTCGTAAAGGAAATACCGGCGGGACCGTTAAAGGTAACCTAGAATCTCTTCTAAGAACTACAAAAGATAAACGGGAAGGCAATTATAAAGGCCAATCCAATATTCCGTAAGGATACGGATAACCCTCGGATATTACTAGTTGTATATCTAAACGATATAGAGGTAGCTAAGGTCTTTTACGACGAGGGACTAATCTAAGAGGCCCAGATCTTCTATTACGAGCCGTATACGATAGAGCTACAGTTCCGCCAGTATTATAGGTACTACAATCTAGGCTATATCGCGCGATATTATTCGAAATAGGCGCGTTACGGCTGCTACGCCGGAGCGGCGTACCGGAATAGTAAGACGAGTTACTCTTAGAAAGAGCTTAACGGAAAGAAAAAGTACGTTAACTATAGTAGTAGGTACGGATCGTAGGAACGGGGCTACCTAACCGCGAAAGCTTACTACGCGAAAATCGAAAAGGTATACTAATACCGGCCAAAGCAATTCGTAATAACTAGGAACGGGTCGACAATCCCGTTGTCCGGTACTACAAGTAACTACGGCGATACTATACCGAGCGAGGAAGGCGGCTAGTAGGTATAGCGATAGCGCAAGAAACGGGCGCCGGGTATATCGCTACTAGCCTCCCGGGCGAGAAGCCGATTACGCGTAGACCGGCTCCCGCTACAGCCGACCCCCGGGGCTACGCCGATTTTGCAATTCCTGTAGAACTAAAGTAGTAAGCCAACCCAGACGTAATAACTACCTAGTACCTAATAATAATACTTAGAATCGTCTACTAGAATACGGTAAGAAATACGGCGCCGACGATAATAGCGCTAAAGGATAGGGAGGAATACGATATTATTGCGATACAAGAGCTATAGATCAACCCGTAGCTCAAAATAACGTACTACCCGAGCAGGGGGAAGTACTATAGGGTATACAGAAGTAGAAGAGCTACGATATACGTATACAAACGATACGTAATCGCCTTGTAAAAGTAGCAGGTAAGACGAGACTAGTATAGTATTACATTTGGTTACGGAGGCGAGGCGATTACGGTCTAGTCGATATACTTACTAATTAGGGTCGCGACCGAATAGTAGATTAGCCCGATCTACGAGTTGAAATCGACGGAACCGAAAAGCCGCAATATACTCGTCGGGGACTTCAACCTCTACTACCCCTTCTAGAATAAAGAGGGTAAGGAGTCCCGGGGGGCGGGGGACCTATTAGAGCTCGCTAAACGCTAGGAGCTTTACCTCGTTATCCCGTAGGGGGAGCCGACTAGGACGAAACGGGGAGACCGTAACTCAACGATCGATCTAACGTAGGCTACGGATAGCAGCCGGATAGAGTTCTATAGGGATCTAAGCTATACTAGCTTTGACTATTATACGTAGCTTATCCGGTACAACGGAGGAGAGCCGTAGCCGGGACGTAATACTAGTAAAGGCTAGAACTAGAAGAAACTCGATAGAGCATTCGCTACGGCGGAGGCTATAAACGTAGAGCTTTTATAAGACCTCTCGATAGAGGAAAAGATAGATAGGATAGCGGACTCGCTCGTAGGACAGCTTACGAGGATCGCGGAATTGGCGGCGCCGAGGAAAAAGATAGGTATAAGACGTAAAATAGGGTAGTAGAGCGAAGAGGTCGAGGGGACGGTAGCCGAGGCCAAGATAGCGAAGAGGCGATACCGGGCGGTACTATCCCGGTATATATAGGAAGGTCTATAAAGAGCCTGCTCCTAATAGAAATAGGTAATTAAATAAGCGTAAACGAAATACTAGCAGTATCTAATAGCCGAGATTTCAAGCGATAACTCGTCGATCTAGAGGCTAGAAAGATAGACAAGACTTAGGAGCTACGTCCCGCCGGAGGCATCAACGATCCTGCTACTTAGGAATAATACGCCCGGCGCCCAACTAGCCGTAAAATACGTAGAGAAGGCCCGGGTCCTCGCGGAAAGGTTCTTTCCTAACCGCGAAACGGACCTTTCAAATATCGTAAAAGAGGTAGCTTATAACGAGCTAATACCAATTGAGATAACGGTTAGCGCAGAAGAAGTAACGAAAGTACTATAAAATATAGGAGCGTAGAAGGTACTAGGAATAGAAGATAACCTCCTCGTCGGATTCCTTAAGGCCTATAGTAGGCCGGTAGCAGAGGCGATCGCTATACTCGCTTCCGCGAGCTTTATACTCTCTTACTTCCCTCGACGATTTAGAGTAGCGGGAATAGTAGTATTCCGTAAGCCCGGAAAGACAATAGACTAGTACTAAACGGCGGGCGGATACCGCCCGATCGCGCTTCTTAGTACGATCGGAAATGTTATCGAGGTACTAATTAGGCGCCGTATAGTATAGGTAGTAGAGGAGAACGGGTTCTTGCCCGACGGGCAAATAGGAAATCGCCCGAGGAGATCTATAGAGGTAGCGATCCGGTTCGTTACAGACGTAACAAAGATTACGTAGCGGGAAAGAGGAATAATAACGTTCCTCTAATTAGATATTAAAGGCGCTTTCGATACGGTTAACTATATAAGGCTAATCGATACGCTCCGAAACCTAGGATACCTACGATAGGTTACGTTATAAGTCTATAGCTACCTAATAGAGCGGACCGTACGATTATACTTTAACGGAGAGGTATCAGCACCGATTAACCTTAAGACCGGCGTTCTATAGGGGTCGCCGCTATCGCCTATCTTATCTTACTCTATATCGCCTCTTTCTATTAGGCGCTTATATAGGACCCAAGTCTCCTAGTAATAGGATTTGCAAATAATACGAACCTTATAGTATTCGGCCGAGACGAAGTAGATAACTGCCGCTAACTCTAAAACGCGTAAAGGATATACTAACGGTAGGCGGCGATAAAAGGAATGGATTTCGCCTCTGAAAAGAGTGAGCTCCTTTACTTTAGCCGTACCTACGCGGCCCCGTAATAAGGAGTCCGCCTAGGGATATCCGAGGTCGTACTAATCGAGTCCGCAAGATTCCTCGGTATCTAGCTAGACCGGAAACTCCGGTAGCGTACCTAGCTCAAGTAGATCAACAAGAAGTTTGCGATATAGTAACTTATATTAAACAAACTCGCGAAATCGATATAGGGATATAGTCTTATCCGGGCAAGAGAGATCTATACGAAAGTGATCTGTAGCGCTATCGCCTATAGAGCGGCCGTATAATATATATTATTATTATTATTATTACTTATACGCCGATGTGCCCGGAGGGCATTCGGTACCTCTACCTGTCTATTTACATAGGAAACCTTACCGAAGTTGGACTAAAACCTACGTACAACGCTCTGGCCGCAATCTGGGGCGACTGCACGTTCTCGGCCTTGCTATACTGGGGTCTCACCACCGCCAGCTTAGTGATCCCATGGCCAACCCCCAAACACCATCTACCCCTGTACACCCGGCGCTCCTACCCCGCCGCCCCCTCCTGGGCCATCTCGTCCTCCCTCGCGATCTCTTCTGCGAGCCTGAACTCCGGGAACCTCCGGAGGCTGAGGAGCCACTTGACGACGGCCCCTACCGTGGCCGGGCCCGCCGTTAGCGCCGCGAAGTCTCTGCTCGTACAGAGTGCCCTAGGGCTTACGGCTCGCTCCAGTACGCGTCTCTCATTCCGTAGCTCGTTACAGAACACCGTCAGATAGAGAGGCGTCTCCCTCGCTTGGCCGTACTGGCAGAGCGGCATCCATACGTCCGGAACCCGTCGCCCGAAGAGGAACGCCCGTAGGCCTACCTTCCCGGTCCGTATCTGGACCAGGAGCGAGCTCTCGTGCTTCCGTAGCGTTCTGTACTTCCGGAGCGCGCCGTCGAAGTCCGGGCTGTCAGCCGGCTGCGTTATGCGTCCCGGTCGTCTCGTCGTCGCCCTAGCGAGTTCCAGGTTCTATCGCGTCTCCCAGTCCCGTCGGAGAGCATCTCTAGTCTCGAGCTCGTTGTACCACGTTTCGGCCCATACCCCGGATCTCTCGCCTCCCCATCCAGTCCGCGGTTCGTCCCTATCGCCCGTCGTTCGCCGGCGCCGCCGGGAACGAAGTCTCGACGCTATCGCTACGTACGCGTCTCGGATTTGCGCGGCCCTACCTGAACTATAGAGTCGGGCCTCGAAGTCGGCTAGTCGCTTGTTGAGGTAGAGATCGATAGGCGGTACCGCCGTCTCGACTTCTAGGCTTCTAATAGGTATAGCCTTATAGGCCTTAGCTACGATCTTGAGACTTTTTGACTACGTCCCGTAGAGTTTCTTCGCGATTCCCTACTGCTTATTTGTCGTCGGTAGGTACTACGCGGAAGTTCCGTACGAGATAGCGCTCCGGATCACCTTAGTATAGATCTCCCTCGCTCGCGTAAGGCTATATCCCCAAGCCGACTTTGCGAACTTGCTAAGGACTAGCTGCTGTGTCGCTAGTTTCCTGTTGATCTGCTTCAGGTAGGCTCGCTATCGGAGCTTCCGGTCTAGCCAAACTCCTAAGAACCGCGCGGATGCGACTGGCGTAATCTCGGTTGTCCCCAAGCGGATTCGTTGTTGCGGGGCTGCGTGGGCGCGGCTGAAGTGGAGGAGCTCGCTCTTTTCGGGAGCGAACTCCATCCCCCTAGTTACCGCCTACCGCTGGCACGTCTCCCACGCCTCCTGAAGTTGGTAGCAGTTGTCCGCTTCGTTACGGCTAAACGCCATCAGGTTTGTATCGTCTGCAAATCCTACGACTAGGAGGTTAGGGCTCCGTACGAGTGCCTAGTATAACGACGCGATATAGAAAAGAAATAGGATCGGTAAGAGGGGCGAGCCCTAAAGGACTCCGGCCCGGAGGTCGATCGGCGCTAACGTTTCTCCGTCAAAATGTAGTTGGACTATCTTATCCGTCAGGTAGCTCCGGACCCACGATACGACCCAGCGCGGGTAGCCGAGGCCGCGGAGCGTATCTACCATTCTGGTATAGTTGACCGTATCGAACGCGCCCTTGATATCTAGCTAGAGTAGCGAAGCGACTCCTCCTTCCCGCTACGCGGTTCGTACGGCGTCTGTAACAAATCGTATCGCTACTTCCGTTGATCGTCCGGGACGGTTGCCCATCTGTCTGTCCGGCAAGAGCCCGTTCTCTTCCGCAGCTCGTGCCACGCGGCGTCCCATCAGTACCTCGATAACCTTCCCGATCGTACTAAGGAGTGCGATCGGGCGGTATCCGCCTGCCGTCTGGTACTAGTCGGTCGTCTTTCCGGGTTTGCGGAGTACTACTACCCCCGCTTTGCGGAACCGTCGAGGGAAGTAGGCGAGCGCGAAACTCGCGTCGGCGAGCCGTACGATCGCCTCTGCTACCGGTTTACCGTAGGCTTTGAGGTATCCGACTGGGAGGTTGTTATCTGTTCCAGGCGCTCTCTACGCGCCCGTATCCCGTAGTATCTCCGCGACGTCTTTAGCGCTCGCTGTCTTTTCGATCCGTACGGACTCGCTATAGGGAGCGTCTTCTGCAATATCCGACAGGTCCGCGCCCCGGTTAGGGAAGAATCTCTCGGCTAAGACCCGGGTCTTCTCCGCATGTATTGTCGCCGGGTAGGCCTCGGGTACGTCTCTCCGAAGTAGCGGAATCGTCGACGCTTCTGGTATAACGTGGCTCCTCAGCCGCGCCTATCTCTCAAGTCTCCAAATCGCTGAGTTGTCGGAAAAGGCCTCGGCAACTAGGCGTCGCTAGTATTTCGCTTGCGCCTACTTGATCACCCTCTTCTGTCGGTAGTATGCCCCTTATAGGTTTTCCTACGTATATTTGGACGGTATCGTACGATACCGTCGTCTCGCCGCCTTAGCTTCCGTTACGGTTATTTCGACCGCTTCGCTCTACTATCCTGCCCTGCGTCCCGTACCCGTCTTCTTTCTCGGTACCGCGAGTTCCGCGATCCTCGTAAGCTGTTCTACTAGTAAATCCGCTGCGGCGTCGATCTGCTCCTCCGTATAGATATCTAGGGGAAGTCGCACGTTTAGGGCCTCCGCCCTAATAAGTCCCTTGTCGAGCTTCTTCTAGTTCCATCCTTTGGCCTTGCTACGGCTTGGGTACGGCCCGTCGTCGTAGTACTTGACAAGCTGTACGTGATAATCGGATCCCGTATAACCCAGATCCCCTAGAAATTCTACGCGAGTCCCTTCTGTTGCCTACGCTAGGTCTATTGTCGAGTCGCGGTTACTTCTCTTCGTTCGAGTTGGTTCTTCCTACGGTATAGCGAGGTAGAGTCTCTATTGTTCGGCTAACAGTAAGAGGTCCCCTACCCCTCTAGACTCCCTACCCTCCTTGTCCCAGAAGGGGTAATAAAGGTTGAAGTCCCCGATAAGGATATTCCGACCTTGCGGCTCTATTGCTCTTAGCTAGTAGATCGGGCTGGCCTACTATTAGTTCGTCCGGATCGGTAAATATATTGACCAGACCGTTACCGCCGTATCCCCTTATCCGAATATAACGCTATACCAGTCCTATCCCGTCCGCTGTTCCTACGCCGTTACCGTATGACGCTTGTACATATATAGCGCCGCTCTCCTACTTCCGTATACTCTGTAGTATCGACCCCCGCTCGGGTAGTATATCGTCCGGAGCTGCGGATTAATCCACGGCTCCTATATCGCGATAACGTCGTACTCTTCCCTATCTTCGAGCGCTACCGCTATCGGCGCCTTACTTCCTACCGTATTCCAGTAGACGATACTTAGTATCATTACTAGGTACTAGCCGGCTACTACGTTTGGGCCGCTCCGCTGCCTTGCCGCTGTAGAAGCTGCGAGATAGGCGTGACTCCGGGGGCTAGTTGTATCGGGAGTTGATCTGCCCGCGGTCTACCCCTCGTACGAGGGGGCGGCGGCGGCGTTCCCGGTACCCGCCTCTTACGCTACCGTAGTACCTACTAGCCTCCTTCCTCGCTCGGCGTAGTCTCGTCGCCGTAACTGCTCGCTATGCCAGACGACGGGACTGTCGACCCGCTTCTAGTTACCGCGAACTGCCTCGGCCGGTGCTAGTACGACTCCTCGATCTTCGTACGGTACGCCTTCGCTATTGGGCAACTTCGTTCCTACGATCCGTGCCTACCTCCGTAGTTGACGCACTACTTCCTTCCGTTAGGCCCCTTCTGGGGGCAGCTCGCCTCGCCGTCCCGATACGCCGCTCCAGCACAGCAGCCGCAACGCGCCTATTTCGAACAGTACCGCGCAATATAGCCAAGGCCGTAGCACTTGTAACACTAGCGGAACTATAGTTCCGTCGCGTACGGCTCGCAGTAGAAGATCTAGGCCTCCCAGATCAGTCCCTCGTTACAGAGGACCTTAGCTGCTTCTACATTATTCAGGTATACAACCAACGATACACGAGGGTTGCCCGTATTCTTGCGGAACATCGGTTTAGCCCTCGTGATCGCTTTGCCATTCTTATCCTGCAACTCCTAGAAGAGGTTCTGGGCTACTTTTAGCGGTCCCGTCGGCACTCCCTTTACGAGTACAACGTACTCGCGCCGGGTTACCTGGGCTGCCGGTCCAAACGCGTCCTATACCCATTGTCCCTTCGTATATTTGTCTACCGCGTCGCGGAAGGTAACGACCATATCGCCGCTCGGTATCCTCCGCGCGGCAACTGCCGCGTCGCTCCCGATCGCCTTATTGATCGCTTCGAGTGTATCCTTTGCTGCCCGGTTGCGAATATCGGGCGTAGCGTCCTTCGCTCGGACAATCACTTCCCTCGCGTTTCTAGCCGGGACAACTAACCGCGGCTCCCATACCGGGACGCCGGCACCGGTACCCGCGCTCGCCGCTTGGGCCTATGTCTATCGGGGGGCGTTTACTACTATAGGTACGCCGCCTAGCTCTACGATCGTCTCCTTGACCGTCTTCTTGATTATCTCGTCTGTCTTACTGGGTATAAGAACGCCCCCTAGGTATCTCTCGGCCTGTTTTTCGTTTGTATCGCGCGTAGCCATCTGCCTCGCCTCGTCGAGCATCTCCCCTATCACGCCCTTCGCCGCCTCCGCTACCTCCTCCTCCTTGCCTGGGATCACCAAGCCTGCGATTGTCTTTATCAGCTTATCGATAGTATCCGTCTACTGCCTCCCGTCCTCGCTACGCAGCTGCGTCACGTCCGCTAGGAGTAGTCCGTACGCGTTCCTGCCGGCTTGCGGGTAGTAGCGGCTCTGAGCGATGCCACGCGTTCCCGCGTCGACGACCATCGGATCCGCCATTGTGTACTGCGTCGTCGTTGCGCGATCGATGCAGGTACGTGGCGTAGGGTAAACGGCGTCGCCGGATTCAATTCCGGCGTCAAATTTGGATTATCTCGCGATTTCGATTGGCAATATCCGAAACAGCAAAAGTCGCTTTGAGCTCCGTTATATAATAGTCCCCGTATAATATATACTAACGATAGATAAGTAGCAAGGAATTGCAAGGAAACTCTACCTAGCGCAATCGAGGAGCCTAAAAATCGTAATAGGAACGTATAGAGTTACGCTAGTTAGAAGCCTAGAGACCGAATCGGCGGTCCTACCTATCAACCTCTACTTTAATAAAAGGCTAGCCGACTTCGAGGCCCGGCTATAAGATATAGGGAAAGCGGCGCAGATCCGGGATACGTACGTAGTGATAGTAATACGGCTCCGCGGCCGCTACCGATAGCGATAAGGGACGAATAACTAGGAGTAACTACGGAACGGCTGGGGCGGAGAGAGGTCTGGGGAGTAGGCCTGGAGGTAGTATAGCGAATTTGGTAGCGATAAAGTACTCAAACGGGACTAGAAAACGCGCTAGCGCCGAAAATTCGCCCGGACGACGATATAACGACGAGGGAGGATAATATAACTAGCCGATAACCCGGACTTTGATAAGGTATTCTAGAAATATAAGTCGCTCCGGAAATACGAGAGCTTACTCCTAGTCTAGATACGGATAGGGAAAGTAAGCCTGAGAGTATTCCTTTTCGAACGGCGCGTCCTAGACATCTAGACGCTCTTTTATTAGTACAATAGGATACGAAAGACGTTACTCTACCTAACGGTATTTTGTAACGAGCTATAGGGCAAAAGACGTAAATTCGAGTAAGCTATAAGCCTTAAAGCGCTATAGACGAGTAAAGATTTCGCGACGTTAACGTCAGATATAGCTACGGCTAGAACCGTCGTTAGATAGCTCTTTAGCCTCCGGCGGTTCCCGGAGTTCAGGCTCGCCGAAAAGATCGTAAGGGAAGACGAGATAGAGCAGGCAAAAGACAGTACGCCGGAGGCGCAACTAGGGAGCTAGGGGGGAGGGGAGCGAAAGAGGTATATTAGGATTACTAAGCTAGCGGTAGTAAGATCCTAGTCTAGCAGGGCCGAGAACGTATTATCGACCGCGCTTCGCGGTATATTATTACACGTAAGTTTTAGTCCAGCTTACGCAAGGTTTCCTATATAATAGAATAGGCAGAGGTACCGAATGCCCACCGGGTATACCGGAGTATAAGTAATAATAATATAATTAGAACTATCTTCCGCTTTTATAAGACCCTACAGTTAGAGATATCCGACTTCTTATATAGCTACCGGGCCGCAACCGATCTCTACTTTCTTTCGACTTGCTAATAGACTTGGATAATAACGAAGAAAAGCCTATAGTAGATAAGCTTTCCGCTTACCTAGTATAACTTCTTAAGTATAAATTAAACGAGGATTAGCTTCTACGCTAGTAAGTAAGCTAGAAAGATTGCTAGCTATACTTATATAATATAATAATAGACGTTCTATCTATCTCCTTAATAAATAGTAAAAACGAACGCTCTTTTAGCTCGGCGAAGCTAGTAATAACCTTATAACGGTAACGGTTAATGTACCTAACTATTAACTAACTAGTATACCTCAAGGCCTAGAATCGGGATAGAGACGATATTGAGGATTAGGCCGTAATATCAGCCTAATCAGGGGTTAGTACTATTAAGGGCTTATAAGCCTGCAAATAAGCCGGTTTCCTATCAAATATAAGCCGCGATAGCTTCAAACAAGTCAAATATAGCCTTATATTTGCTTTGATTTGGCTTATTTCCAACGCTGAACAGAGCTGCCCGTTGCGGCAAGAACCCCGAGGCAGACTCAGAGGAGAGCCAGCCGTTAGGACAATCGTTCGACGTAGACATAACAATAGTGGACGAGCGAGATGTGGTCTGTAAGTTTTGCCCCGAAATAATCATCTTCCACTATTCTGACCTCTGTTGAGACAACCTCATCGGCCCTCCCTTCGCACTCGCCTCGTAGAGCTACGCCGAGAAGGCGTGGGTGAAGTACGGGGACATACCCGCTGTACAACTACCAAACATCCACATCCTGCAGGGCAGCGTTCGGGGCGTCGACCCAGCATCAAAAATCGCCACGATCGCTGTGACAGGCAGCGCCGTAGACGTACACCTGGGGTACGACTAGCTCATCGCAGCCACCGGTCTACGAAGGGCATGGCCAGGACGCGTAACACGGCGTCGTCGTCGTAGGCGGAGGGGCCATCGGGATCGAGATGGCGGCTGAGCTGAAACTGATCAAGCCAGACACGAAGGTGACTCTGGTGCAGTCCAGGGATAAACTGCTGTCCGCCGAGCCCCTTTCATGACTGATCGAAACAACAATTATCGAACACCACGGCCACACCCGGTGGAAGCCGCGGTACCGGGTGTCGCTCACCGGGCTGTGCAGGACCGCGGTCCCAGCTCGGATAGTCGGCTGCATATTAGCAACGGAGGTGGTCCCGCCGTCGGACGGCTAAATGGTATTTAGTCATCCGTTACTAGCTAATTTCTTGCTGCGTTCGCTACAGACTCCTCGCAATCGAAGGGTATTCTATCATCGGCCTCATCCTCGCTGTCGTCTCAGAGCTCGCACTCAATGTGTTTTCTAGCACGTATCCCAGATCAACGGACCAGGCTTACACTATCCGTGAGGAAGGGAACAGTCCAAGAACAGCACGGGGTACTTATACTGGTGGCTCTGACCTTGCAAAGATGTCACACAAGCCACACCTATTCCCTGGGACCAGGTCGGCATGCCATGAAACCAAGCACCATATTCCTTGGCATTAGCCTTCACATGTCAAGCTGACATCTTCCCACTCATATGACTCAAGACAGGACTCGGAACTAATCAATCGTACTTGCATCCTCGGCGAGAAATAAGAGATTTCCGGAATTTGGGACCGTAATGGTACGTGATACTTGCAATTGTTGTTGAAGAACGGTCTCTAGTTGTGATCAGGAATCTGTTCATCCAGGGCCTGAGTCTCGTCCAGAAAGTCCCCGAGGAGGACCACGCTCTCGTACTTCCAGATTCGGGTAGCATATGTACGTTCACCATCGCCTGAAGCATTGTCATTGACGAGGGGAGTTCAGATATCCATCCGACCCTACATTGCATGGAACGGCGTCGAACAATGTGGCGACCCTTCGCTGACAGGGTATTGCACACACAATGAAGCCATGTTTGCGATTTGGCATCGTCCGTTAGTTGTTCTTTTCGAGGTATCTGCATCGTATCAACTATCTGAAGACTATAGGAACTAAACAATCATAGTAACAGCAAGTCCTCGGTGAGTATGTACAGACTGTGGCCCGGCAGTACACCGAATCCCTTACAGACGCTTACGTGCTGGCAGCGAGTCACCGGCGCATGCCCTACTGGCACTGCACAGACGGGCGAACCATGCCATCGATGAGAGGGGAAGAAAGCTTGTCGGGCGAGGAAGGCCGGCTAATACAGGTGTGCAAGCGCGTATGGACACGGTACCGGTGCACCAGCAGCGTTGCAGAGGCGGTTAGGGTAGTGGAGGAAGAAGTCGCCGAGGAGGAGAATGACTACGTCGAAGGGATCCTCTACCACAAGGACCACGGCGTCGTCATTACGGCCACGCTGACGCACGAGAGCCCCGCGACCGCCATTGCCTATGTAAATAGTGGCAGAGGCAGAGGGGATTTTGGATGCGTCAAATTGTAGGGCACCCTCTCACAACCTTTATATAGGGTAACATAACCTTCGCGCCCATCAACTGAAGTTCCCCGTGGCTCCAGCAACCGACATGTCGGGGCCTGGCAGCACCGGGCAACACAGCTATTCGGAGGACAACAGCATCCGCAGCGGTACTACCGATACCTAGAGACCCAGCTCCCCAGATCAAGATCAAGCACGTTCTCGCGAAGTCCCCGTTCCACCGACATCCGCGATACGCCGCTTGTGGCCCGTGCGCTCGGCTTTCAACAGCTGCCATCCAAGCATGACCTGGCTTACTCCCGCGCCCCTAATCAACCGTGATTTCCGTCACGGCTCCCACTGCAGTCCTGTGCCATCGTAGGGTCCTTGCAGCATGTTTCAGGGATGTCGAACGCGAGCGTGGCGGGGATCCCTCTAAGTCTTAATCGCGAACGACATGTGGCACGAATAGCGCCAACACCAACCCATTTCTCAGTAGACACCGACAGCAACGTGAAATGCAAGAGATATTCCTATTGGGTGACATCAGGCTAGTCGTTCTCTTGTTCTCCATACCATACGTCCACCGTTCGCTAAACATCCGATACGCTTCAGATACCGTTGTCGAGTGTAGTACAAAGTATCTTTCTTCACTGGCTAGACGGGTGGATTGATTGTGGACGGCGCGAGACAGCCATCTTCAATACAATCCACTTCACCATCACCAATGAAGTCCCCACCTTCACTCAGCTCGAAATGCGGTCCTTCCAGGATAAGCTTCAGCCGGCACATGGCGCCAGGACACCCCTACACTGGGAAGGGCAGGCTGGACAAACTGCCAGCCAAGCTCATCCTCGATATCATCAACTACCTCAACATCGGGTCTCTGCTCAAGCTCGCCGAGACTAGCCGCACCTGCGGTGTGTGCGTCGGGCGGACGTCCCCGCCTACCCCCTGCTTATCAAGCATACTCCGATGCTAATCCAGGCTCTCGCCGAGATGGTCTGCCTCAATAGAGCCTCGGAAGGAGGCCACAGAGAGATCGTTGAGATACTGCTCGACAAGGGTCCCAGAACTCATCCCAGATCCAAACCGTCGCGCCAGCAAACTAAAATCCCTTTACTGTACCGAACAGCTTTGGACCATGATACTATTTGTATTTCCAGAAGCGAGAAGTATTCTTGGGGGGGGGGGGGGGGGGGGGGGGGGGCGCGGCCAGAGATCGCGTGAGTGAACACGACTAAAGACCCGAGTCTTGGACTTGTTTCGGTATAAGCCTGCTGATGTCCCAATCCCGGTAAAGGAGACCTCGAAGTCTTACCTCGAGTGACTGGTCCGAGTGAGGCGGAGACGCTGGCTTTGGCCTGATATTCAGCAGCATCGCGGCCACGTACTCGGTCATGGCGATAGAGCTGACGCTGCACTGGAACTCAGTGCGGAATATCTATACGATCAACGCTACCGGCCAGCTGCTCCCGTTTATCATTGGCCTGGTCGATCTCGGGAAGTGCATTTACAAACCCGTCGTGGAGAAAGGACGCGAAGTTTTGCGACAATTGCTGGTACAGGGGTCGAAGGGCCTGAGCTGACTAACATGCCTGATATCCAGATCCGTCGAAAGAACGCCCATGAGACGAGCTGCAGACAGGAAAGGTGTTGCGATGAGCGACATCGGTGAGGCTTCTCCGACTGTGTCCGCGCCAGCAGACTAGGCACTTTTGTGTAGGCGCCTCAGAAGGCTATAGTGCAATCCGATCAGTCACCAAACATGGCTTCAGGTTCAAGTAAGTATCACAACGTCTTCCAGAAAGTGTATATGTTTGCAGCACTAGTCCTCGGAGATAGAAGTTGAAATAAACTTCGTCAGTCGGCGCAACGATTACCAGTCCCAGACTAGCAGGACGGGCCCCGTCCGTCCCGGTGCTGACAGGTACCGAGTTGCGCGTCCGGGGGACAGAGGCTGTAAGTGTCATTGATTAGCAATAATCTAATGCATACGACGTACCTGAATTTCTTGACATGTCTTTGGCGTAATAGCAATGGAGCGCAAGGATAGATGGATCACTGAGGTAAGTCAGTCGCTTGCGCTTTTGCTTGCTTGAATTGTATATGGTTGACGGGACGATCAAGCTTATTTGACGGGCGGCGACGCCGCAATATGGTGCATTAGTAACCTTCCGCGGAAGACTGGACGAAACTTAGACTCTTCCGCGGAGGGTTGCTGATGCACCGAGATTCGGGCCTGCAATGCAGAGATTTTCGCGTAACGGATGTAGTTCTTCAGAATGAACACTTTCGTAAGGACTTACAAAAGGACAGACTGTGTATTGACCTGGGCTCAAATGCCGAACTAGAGCCGTCTCTGCAGCGGAAACTCCCCTTTCGGAGCTGCGCAACATGAGGGGTCCTAGCACATGTCTCTCCGCCTCGTAAACGGCCGCCGCATTACCCGCAGTATAAAGCAGTCCGTTGTCCCGCGTCTGAGCTCTTGGTACCTCTCCGCCGGCATATCGTACCATTCTCTAACAAGCCTCGCCAATAACTCACCACATACCACACCACCACGACCGTGCTCGACAGCCCCTCACCTCCAGTCTCTCCAATCTAGAGCCAATTCGTCACCCTCCTCCTCCACAACCGACACAATTGCAGACGGCGAACCAACCGGGCTCAAAGCCACATCCGGCATCGAGCTGATAACCGTCGGGACCCCCAACGGTGTGAAAGCCTCCATCTTCCTCGAGGAGCTCAAGGCCGCCTACGGCACCGAGTACAACTGGCAGGTGATCAACATAATGAAGAACACGCAGAAGCAGCCCTGATACACGGCCTTGAACCCGAACGGCCGCGTCCCCACCATCGTCGACCACAACCGGAACTCCTTCGCCGTGTTCGAGGGCATCGCCATCCTTCTGTATCTTGCGCGCCACTATGATACCGACAATAAGTTCAGCTTTCCCGTCGACTCGGATGAGTATAGCGAGCTCGAGCAGTGGATCGGCTGGCAGCACGGCGGACTGGGACCAATGTAACTTTACCTCTTTACCTCTAAATATTCCCCTCAACCTGCCTCCCGCTGCTAACTGACGCGACTCAAAAGGCAAGGCCAAGCAAACCACTTCGTCCGCTTCGCCAAGTCCAGGCCCTCCTATGCCGTGCAGCGCTTCGTAGGCGAGACCGAGCGTCTCTACGGCATCCTGGACTCCCGGCTCTCCACCCGGAAGTACGTCGTGGGCGACAAGTTCACCGTCGCCGACATTGCGATAGTCGGGTGGGCCAACCTCTCGACGCTGGCCGGCATTGATTTAGACCAATTCCCCAAAGTCAAGGCATGGTACGGCCGCCTGCTCGAGCGGCCCGCCATCAGGAGCGGGCTAGCCATCCCCAACGAGAGCCCCGTGAGCAACGCCGCGCTCGCCAGGAAGCTCGAGGAGGGCGGGGAGGAGGAGAGGCCGAAGGCCGAGGCGACGAGGAACATGATTGCCGATGCGAAGGAGGAGTTTGCGTATAAATATGCCTCGCCTTAGGCTCGGGTGGCTGCGTTACTTGCTGTGTCTTGGGAGTTGAAAATAGCGTCCGGTGTAATCTAGCATGCAGTGTTGAGTGCGATCTACCAACGAATTGTCACCTTCACCGGACGTGCGATGACATGTACAACAGTACTGTTATTTCCGCGGGAGCGATCAGACCTGTGGATCCTATATCCGCCAACACTTACGGTCGATATACATGAAGAACGCTTCGTTTTAGGGTTCGGAAAAATGACATGTAGAAAGAGACAGCGGAAGCCTCGAGCCACGACGTCCCAGACAGTGATACAACGCAAAAGGTGTAGACTTGATTTTTCGCCTACCGCAGAGAAATTCCATAAAGGTGGGGTCCCTACTGAGGGAGAGAGCACTAAAATCCCATCATCAACCATCGTTTCGGACTTGCACGGTAACCCGTGAAGGTAAGCAGTGCCGCAGTTATCGTTCTGATTCGGGCATTGCCGGTTCCGTGATCTATACGAAGGAGCTCAAGACCGGCGACAAGCGCGGAGTGAGAATGTGGTAATTATAGTAGCCCCTGCAATCATACCCGTTTCGCGAATGCGGAGGTTCACCCATCGGGTAGTTGTCGCGCGGCGGAAGGCGATCATACGGTGCCATGCCGTTAGCGTACGGCTCAGGGGGGTAGTCTCGGGGGTTCGACTCATCGTAGCGGCCTCTGGGAGGAGGGTAGTCGTCGACAGGAGCGCGTCGCGGAGGAGAGCGGTAGCCTCCCCGGCGGTCGTAGTCGTCGTACCGGCCCGGGCTACGCGAAGTCAGGTATAGGCCAATCGGCGTCGGGATTATAGTTAGGGCCATACTAGGTAGGCGGGTCCACTTCTACTAGGTAGGCGAGTAAATTTGACTAGGTAGGCGGGTTCATTTTAACTAGGTAGGCGGGTTGATACCAAATACAGTCGATTGTGACAGGCTGGTGCCTGGGAATGGACCTGGCCTATTGCCAGGTCTGACCGCCCAGGGGTGCGGAGCCGGAGTTTCCTTTATTCCGCTCCGCAGTTAAATAACGCCCTCCGCACCCACGGAGGAAACCCACCCCCATTTTCCTTTCCCCATCTGAAGATAGATTCTTCTTTAGCCTACGTATTCGAATAGAATACGTACTACCCTATTACATATCTTCAGATCTCCGCAGTCACACCCGCCGAATCCAACGCAATGGATTACCAGCAGAACTAGTAGCAAGGTACGTCCCCGCAGGGCGTACCGCTCCCGCAGTCACTACCGCAGATGCCGCAGCCCGCGCAGATACCCGCCGAACTACAATCCTTCTACCAGATGCTCATACAAGTAGTAGAGGCGAATAACAACTATATCGAATGCAGTATAAATAAACGGCTTAACCCGCTATTCGAAAATGTTACTCGACTGTCGTAGACTATTAACGACGCCGTTAACGGCTAAGGCACGTCTACGGCCGTACCTACGCCGTCCCCGACGCTAGCCCCTAACTTCAACCAAGGATACACGCTACCTTACCCCGGGTAACTTACGATTGTAATCGAAACCCCGTAGGAGACCCCGTATACTTAGCCCGGTATCAAGTACAAAGCCCTGGACTAGCCTAAGTCCTTCGAAGGTACGAAGAAAGACAAATAGATATACAAGACCTGGGCCTATAGTATACAGAAGAAGCTCAACTTAGATAGGGACCTTATCGGAGGAGACTAATACGCGTAGGAAAACGTATTCGCTTGTTTGGGTTACGACGCCCAATAGGCCGTCGCGCAGTTCTACTACGACGGAGGCGACGGTACCTACCGGCTAGGGCTCATGATGGCCCAACTGGACCTTATCTACAGGGGCTACCTCGAGAAGGGGTCGGCACAGGGGCAGCTACGGGAGCTAGGTCAAGGCGAGAACACTACCTTCTCCGCATTCATAACCGAGTTCCAGCGGCTCCTAGCCGACGCGGGGGGTAACTCATAGACGGACGACTCCAAGATCGCATAGCTCCGGGGGTCGCTCAACAAGGGACTAATATAGCAACTGATCTCGACGACCTTCCCTACTAGGTACCTCGACTGGGTTAATACAGTCTACCCTATCGCCCGGCGTTACGAGACGTCGGACCTCTTTAAGGGTAACCCGGACCAGCTCCGATGGAACCCGTAGAGCAACAAGACGCTAGCCCCGGTCGTTACCTAGCCTCGGGTTGACACCGGCGGGGATACCAAACGCTATAGGCGCGAAGAAGAAGGCCTTCCCGGTACGGAGTCCCTAACCCCCGAAGCTACTAGCGACGATAGCCCGCGCCAAGTAGGTACCGGACTCGGAGATCGATCGCTACAAGGAAGCAGGCTTGTGCCTCCGCTACGGCGCGAGCGGGCACTTCAAGAGTGGCTACCCGTATAGGGGGGCCTAACGTCCTAGTAACCAGACTAGGGTCCGCTTCCTCACCACCGCGGAACCCGTTCTGGAAACCAATAGAGAGGTAGAAGATATATCGGACTCGGGAAACGAGTAGCTCCGGGGTACAGTCGGGCACCGGAGCCCTCAGAGGAAGCCCTAAGGCGATAGGAGAAGTATAAGGCAAGGATAGACGGAGATAGCCCCTTCGTTTTACACTCAATAGAAGCTACCTTTCGTACTCCCTCGTCGATACCGGATGTGAATACTATGCCGCAATAGATGAGTACTTATACCGGGAGCTAAACCTCCCGCTAATCGAGATTCCCGTACGCTTGATAAAGGGTGCGTCGGGGGTCATAGAAACCATACAGATTAAAGGCGTCTCGTACGCCCTAATAGAGATATACGGGTTCACCCAGCTCGTATACTTCTACGTCGTCCCGCAATTGGAATACCCGATAATACTAGGCCTGCCGTAGATGGTATATAACAAGGCTTATATTATCCCGTATAAGGGAATCGTACGCTACCGGCGTACGGGCTACGCTGTCCCGCTACTGGGGAGACAGGAAGCCTCCTAGCTGACTAAAGAAATCGAAGAGGGGAAGTACCTCACCGCCTCCCTCTTTGCCGCAGAACTCCGTAGGATCAAGAAGCGCCACGGCGCCGCAGTACTCGAATCCCGTATACAAGCTATCACCTTCGCCGATATCGAAAAGGCCTTGAAGCCAAAGACACCTCCTTTACAGGAGGAGCTGAAACAGAAGATCCCCGTACGGTACTACGACTTGCTGCCCCTGTAATCCGCAGAAAAGGCCGGCGCTTTGCTACCGGCGAGACTAGGACTCGACTACGCGATCGAGTTCAAGAAGGACGAGGAAGGGAGGGACTTGCCCGCGCCGTAGGGCCCCCTCTATGGGATGTCCAGAGACGAGCTGCTAGTCCTAAGGAAGACCCTCAACGACCTCCTCGCCAAAGGGTATATCCGGTATAGTAGCTCCGAGGCAGGGGCGCCGGTACTCTTCGTACGGAAACCCGGCGGGGGCGTCCGTTTCTGCTACGATTACCGAGGGCTGAACGCCATTACTCGGGGGGACCGCTACCCGTTACCCCTGATCGCCGAGACCTTGCGGAACCTCTCCAAAGCGAAGTGGTTTACCAAGCTCGACGTCGTATCGGCGTTCCACAAGATCAGGATGAAGGAAGGGGACCAGTAGAAAACAGCGTTCCGTACCCGGTACGGACTATTCGAATGGATAGTCACCCCGTTCGGACTAGCGGGCGCGCCCGCGACGTTCTAACGATATATCAACTACGTATTACGGGACTTCTTGGACGAAACTTGTACCGTATACGTCGACGACGTACTTATCTATACTAGCGGGAGTAAGGCGGAGCACAACGTACAAGTACGGAGGATACTTATAAGGTTGCAGGCCGCAAGCTTGTACCTTGATCCGGAGAAGTACGAGTTCGCCGTTACGTAGGTGAAGTACCTAGGTTTTATCGTATATACGGGGGTAGGCGTGTCTACCGACCCCGAGAAGATTCGTACGATCCTAGAATGGGAAACCCCGACGTCGATAACGGGGGTCCGTAGCTTCGTCGGATTCGCTAACTATTACCGCATATTTATATCTAACTTCTCCGAGGTCATCTCAGTCCTTACAGTATTGACAGGGAAAGGAGTACAGTTCCGCTGGGGGCCGGGGGAACAGAAGGCCTTTGACGAACTAAAAGCCCTATTTACTACCGTACCCATCCTGACGTACTGGGACCCGGACAAGGTCACCTTCCTCGAGGCCGACTGCTCTGGATAGGCCCTCGGGGGCGTACTAACGTAAGTAGACGAACATGACCGAAAGAAGGCCGTGGCCTTCTACTCCCAGAAGTTGAGCGCGGCAGAGGTCAACTACCCGATCTACGATAAGGAGATACTCGCGATTATCAAGTACTTAGAGCAGTAGGATACGGAGCTCCGTAGCTACGAAGAGTTTACTATCGTAACGGACTACCGTAACCTCTAGTATTTTATAACCCGGTAGAAGCTGTCCGAACGACAGGTACGATAGGTAGAGCTATTGTCCCGATACCGCTTCTAGTTCTAGTATAGGCCGGGGAAGGAAGCCGTAGTCCCCGACGCCCTGTCCCAAAGGGACCAAGACCGCCCGCAGGGTATCGACGACGAGCGGGAGCAGGGCCGCGTCTTACAACTTATACCAGAGGGGGCCCTCCGTAGCTGGAGGCCGCTAGCGGTACCCGCGGAGATCAGGATCTCTTCGTCGTCTACCTAGGAGTAGCCTCTTCCGATATACGTATTCCCCTCGGACCCCGATCTCCAGTACCTCTAGGAGGATGCCCTCTGTAGCGACGATATTTAACGATCGGTCTTCGCCGTAACAAAGAACTAGGGGCGGGCGTTCCCTCTGGGCCTCGGGCTGAAGATCCAGCCTTCCGATTGTATTATCGACTACGCGGGCCGTCTAACTTACCGAGGGAGATTGTAGGTACTAGGCAGTTCGATAGACCAGGAGGGGGTCCCCGCCTACGACTATCTCCTCCGTACCAGGATTATCTAGCGCTCATACGACGCCGTAGTTATAGGACACCCGGGGAAGGACGGGCTGAGCGCGATCCTTATTAGGGATTGGTACTGGCCGACCCTCCAATGTCAGCTCCGCTAGTTCGTCTGCAACTGCGACGTCTGCGGAAGAGGGAAGGTTTACCGCGGCCTTAGACGAGGCCTCTTGAAACCTCTTCCGATAGCGGATAGGTACTTTTAGGAGCTCTCTATAGACTTTATTACGGAGCTGCCCGCATCCGGGAAGGATAGCGCCCGGTACCTATAGGTCATAACCGACAGGTTGAATAAGGCCGTTACGCTCGAAGCTATAGCGTCTATAGATACGGAGGCCTGCGCGGAGCGTTTCCTTTGGTCGTACTTCCGTTTCTACGGGCTGCCAAAAGCCATTACTAGTAACCGGGGGTCGAACTGGGTCGGGAGATTCTAGCGCCGCCTATATTACCTGGCGAAGGTCGAGCAGCGGCTAAGTACCGTATACTACCCGGAGACCGACGGGGCTATAGAGAGGATAAACTAGGAAGTATAGGTATACCTACGGGCATATATCAACTTCGCCTAGTCCGACTAGGCGGGCTAGCTGCCCGTAGCCTAACTGGCTATTAACAACCGGGATAGCTCCTCTACCGGACTATCCCCCTTCTTCGCTACCTACGGCTACCACATCAGCCCCTTGGAGATCGACGAGCCGCAGAGCCGCCTTGGCTCGCCGGAGAGAAGAGTAGAGGAGTTCCTTTCCTATATTTACGAGACTACGGCGTTTATCCAAGCGGCAGTAGCCGCGGCGCAGGTACGACAGGAAGAAAATGCCAACCGTCGCCGATAGCCCGTAGAGTCGTTCAGGGTCGGGGACAAGGTTTGGCTCGATCTCCGCAACTATAAGACCCCCCGACCGAAGAAGAAGCTGGACTGGGTATACGGTAAGTATACAGTAGCGAAGCTGGCGGGCTCGTATACGGTAGAACTCAGCGGGCTACCTACGGGGATTTACAACCGCTTTTACGTCGACGTCTTGTAGAGGGCTACAGAGGACCTTCTGCCCGGCCAAGAGAGGTAGGACGAGCAGCTACCGCCCATCTTGGGAGATCTAGGGGACCCCGAGTTCGCCGTAGAGGAAGTCTTATACGCGACGACTGTAAGGCGAGGCCGGGGTACGTTCCGTAAGGTACTAGTTAAGTAGCGAGGCTATCAAGAGCCGACGTAGGAACCCTTGGAAGAAGTAGCGGAGACTGCGGCGTTAGATACGTTCGAACAGGTATTCGGCGACGCCGCACTTTACGATAGTCCGGTTCACGAGTATAGTCAGTTCAAACAGGGACGGGGGAAGGCGCGACGGCCTAACGACGTTGATGCCTGGGGGGCAGGAACCTAAGAACGTCTAAAAACAAGATACCGCGGCGGAGGGGGAGCGCCGGGGACTAGTACTTCCTCCTTTTCTTCTTCTTCTTCTCCTCCTTCTTGCCCTTGTCCTTGCCCTTGCCCTTCTTCCGCTGGCGGGCGCGCTCCTCCGCGCCGGACGACTCCTCTTCCGACGAGGAGTCCTCCTCTGAAGAGGACTCCGACGGAGAGGTAGAGTCGCGCCGGCGCTTCGGAGTGCGCGCCGCCAGGGAGGCAAGGCCGGCCGTAATCTACGCGAGGACAGGACTAAGGGCGGCGGCCACGGCGGAAGCGATCTCGGCAGCGGGGGTAGCGGGGGCAGCGGGGGCGGCCGAGGTACTGCGGAGGGTTGCGTCAGTATATGTCGATCGAGGGTAGGGGCGGGAAGAGCGAGGGATAGATGGACTTACGGCTTATTCTTCTTGGGGGAGGGGGCGGCAGCGGGCTTCTCCTCCTTCACCGGCCCCTCCTCCACCGCAGCCGCCTTTACGGCCTTGTAGGCCAGCCACTGGGTGTAGGCGACCTTCAAGGCCTCCGAGCGTCGGCGGCTAGCGGGGAGGAGGGCGGCCGTACGGACGGCGACAGCGGCGGCGACAGTAGCGGCGTCGTCGTCGGCTATAAGGCGTTAGCGTTAGATAGGTTGGGGGTAGGGGGGTTACTTACCAGGGACGAGGTACTGCTAGTATAAGGCCGTATAGCGGCCGTACGAAGTCCGGCCGGCCCGGCGCCGGCAGAAGGGCTTGCCATCGCTATTAGCGTTGGTCATGTGCCAGACGTATCTGGTGCAGGGCGCGGGGAGCTCCTCGCCGGCGTCGTCGCACTCCTCCTTGGGGGCGGCGACGTTACGGCTGCTGCGAGCCATGTTGTTGTTGTTAAGGGGGGGCGGTGGTGGTTGAGGTTGGGGTGGTAGTCGAGGTCGCCGGGGGGGGGGGGGGGGGCCGAGAGGTTGCTTGTTCGACGAGGGACTGTTTGGGGAACGGCGGTACGGGTAAGGGATAAGTTAATTGGGTACGGCAGAACTCCGGGCGGCGTAGGGCGTTCGAAGTAACGATTCCGGCTCTAGAAAATGACGCCTCCAGCCCCGGGCTATTTTTGCAGGCCCCGGGGGTACGGGAGTTCCGCCCCGCTAAGAGGGAGGAAGGGGCATGTGACAGGCTAGTGCCTGGGAATGGACCTGGCCTATTGCCAGGTCTGACCGCTCAGGGGTGCGGAGCCGGAGTTTCCTTTATTCCGCTCCGCAGTTAAATAACGCCCTCCGCACCCACGGAGGAAACCCACCCCCATTTTCCTTTCCCCATCTGAAGATAGATTCTTCTTTGGCCTACGTATTCGAATAGAATACGTACCACCCTATTACATCGATATATTCATACTCTTTGGGTACTATAAGATTACTACTTTCTAGCGGGATTATAGATACAAAATTAATATTATTCGAATCCTCTTAATTAAGGCTATTACTGAGTCTTTAATTCATATTAATATAACGATTTCGCGTAAAGTTATAGAATTGTAAAGATAACCGGATCTTAGGAAGTATATCTAACGTATATCCCTATAATATAGGCCTAACGGTCTTTAATAGCCAAAAATCTATTCTCTAGCCTAATTTCAGTCGTTAATATAATATATCGTGGATATATTTATACTTTTTAAGCGTTCCGGTAGTACTATTACGTAGAGCCGCTACAAGTATAAAAATAATATTATTATATTCCTTTTAATTAGGATAATCGCCGAGTAGAAAAGCTAATTAATATACTAAGTTTTACTAGTATTATAAGAATATAAAGGTAACGCGATTTTAAGAAGTATATCTAGCGTACGGCCCTAGCGATATAGACCTATCGATACTAAATAACCTAAAACGCTACCTTTTAGCTTATTAGGGCCCAATTATAGTTAAAAACTAGGCCCTTTAGTACTTCTATAACTACTCTTATATCTTAGTAGATATTATACGTATAGTTCTTTTGCGTTAGCGGTTATTACGTTATATAACGACTTTACTATCGTCTTTCCCGTCCTTAACTTTCTAGTTATACTAGGCGCCGGCCTTACTGGGCAGAAGCTCCTATGACGAGTAGCGACGGCGAATATTGCCGTTTATATACCTAGTAGTAGTACTGCCGCGAGCCCGTTTTAGCGTAAGAAGGCGAGAAATACTACGAGAAGCTTTACGAGAAGCGCTCCGAGTAGTTTTACGGGCCGTAGTACGAAGCTTATCTCGAATTGTAGTAATTGAGCTACTTCGAGAGGCGTTACGGGCCTTTCTACTACAAGTTTTACGTATAACTCCTCCGCGAGTTACTCCCCCGGCTTCTTATTCGTTCTCTCTCTACGTTTCTTCTTTTACTTCCTTTTAACCTACCGGCGACTATAACCGTTCGCGCCGCTACTCCTCGTTTTCCTTATTACTATTATTATTAATAGGTTATAGTATACAGACGGGGACATCCTTTGCTGAACGGAAAAAAAAAAAAGCTGTTTCGGACATTGCCAATCGAAATCGCGAGATAATCCAAATTTGACGCCGGAATTGAATCCGGCGACGCCGTTTACCCTACGCAACGTACCTGCATCGATCGCGTAACGACGATGCAGTATACAATAGCGGATCCGATAGTCGTCGACGCGGGAACGCGTAGCATCGCTCAGAGCCGCCACTACCCGCAAGCCGGCAGGAGCGCGTACGGACTACCCCTAGCGGACGTAACGCAGACGCGTAGCGAGGACGGGAGGCAGTAGACGGATACTATCGATAAGCTGATAAAGACAATCGTAGGCTTGGTAATCCTAGGTAAGGAGGAGGAGGTAGCGGAGGCGGCGAAAGGCGTAATAGGGGAGATGCTCGACGAGGCGAGGCAGATAGCTACGCGCGATACAAACGAAAAACAGGCCGAGAAGTATCTAAGGGGCGTTCTTATACCGAGCGAGACAGACGAGATGATCAAGAGGACGGTCAAGGAGACGATCGCAGAGCTAGGCGGCGTACCTACAGTAGTAAACGCCCCCCGACAGACATAGGCCCAGGCGGCGAGCGCGGGTACCGGTACCGGCGTCCCGGAATGGGAGCCGCGGTTAGTCGTCCCGGCTAGAAACGCGAGGGAAGTGATTGTCCGAGCGAAGGACGCTACGCCCGATATTCGCAACCGGGCAGCAAAGGATATACTCGAAGCGATTAACAAGGCGATCGGGAGCGACGCGGCAGTTGCCGCGCGGAAGGATACCGAGCGGCGATATAGTCGTTACCTTCCGCGACGCGGTAGACAAATATACGAAGGGACAATAGGTACAGGACGCGTTTGGACCAGTAGCCCTAGGTAACCCGGCGCGAGTACGCTATACTCGTAAAGGGAGTACCGACGGGACCGCTAAGAGCAGCCCAGAACCTCCTCTAGGAGCTGCAAGATAAGAATGGCAAAGCGATCACGAGGGCTAAACCGATGTTCCGCAAGAACACGGGCAACCCTCGGGCATCGTTAGTTGTATACCTGAATGATATAGAAGCAGCCAAGGTCCTCTGTAACGAGGGACTGATCTGGGAGGCCCAGATCTTCTACTGCGAGCCGTACGCGACGGAGCTGCAGTTCCGCCAGTACTACAAGTGCTACGGCCTTGGCCACATTGCACGGTACTATTCGAAACAGGCGCGTTGCGGCTGCTGTACTAGAGCGGCGTATCGGGACGGCGAGGCGAGCTGCCCCCAGAAGGGGCCCAACGGAAGGAAGCAGTACGTCAACTACAGAAGTAGGCACGGGTCGTGGGAACGAAGTTGCCCAATAGCGAAGGCGTACCGTACGAAGATCGAGGAGTCGTACTAGCACCGGCCGAGGCAGTTCGCGGTAACTGGAAGCGGGTCGACAGTCCCGTCGTCTGGTACAGCGAGCAGTTACGGCGACGAGACTACGCCGAGCGAGGAAGGAGGCTGGTAGGTACTACGGTAGTACAAGAGGCGGGTACCGGGAACGCCGCCGCCGCCCCCTCGTACGAGGGGTAGACCGCGGGCGGATCAACTCCCGATACAGCTAGCCCCCGGAGTCACGCCTATCTCGCAGCTTCTACAGCAGCAAGGCAGCGGAGCGGCCCAGACGTAGCAGCCGGCTAGTACCTAGTAATAATACTAAGTATCGTCTACTGGAATACGGCAGGAAGTAAGGCGCCGATAGCGGTAGCGCTCGAAGATAGGGAAGAGTACGACGTTATCGCGATATAGGAGCCGTGGATTAATCCGCAGCTCCGGACGATATACTACCCGAGCGGGGGTCGATACTACAGAGTATACGGAAGTAGGAGAGCGGCGCTATATATGTACAAGCGTCATACGGTAACGGCGTAGGAACAGCGGACGGGATAGGACTGGTATAGCGTTATATTCGGACGAGGAGATACGGCGGTAACGGTTTGGTTAATATACTTACCGATCCGGACGAACTAACAGTAGGCCAGCCCGATCTACTAGCTGAGAGCAATAGAGCCGCAAGGTCGGAACATCCTTGTCGGGGACTTCAACCTTTATCACCCCTTCTGGGACAAAGAGGGTAGGGAGTCCAGAGGGGTAGGGGACCTCTTACTGTTGGCCGAATAATAGAGACTCTACCTCGCTATACCGTAGGGAGAACTAACTCGAACGAAGAGAGGTGACCGCGACTCGATAATAGACCTGACGTAGGCAACAGAAGGGACTCGCGTGGAATTTCTAGGGGATCTGGGTTATACGGGATCCGATTATTACGTATAGCTTGTCAAGTACTACGACGACGGGCCGCGCCTAAGCCGTAGCAAGGCTAAAGGATGGAACTGGAAGAAGCTCGACAAGGGACTTGTTAGGGCGGGGGCCGTAAACGTGCGACTTTCCCCTGGATATCCAAACGGAGGAGCAGATCGACGCCGCGGCGGACTTACTAGTAGAACAGCTTACGAGGATCGCGGAACTCGCGGCACCGAGAAAGAAGACGGGTACGGGACGTAGGGCAGGATAGTAGAGCGAAGCGGTCGAAGTAACCGTAACGGAAGCCAAGGCGGCGAGACGACGGTATCGCACGACACCGTCCAGATATACGTAGGAAAACCTACAAGGGGTATACTACCGACAGAAGAGGGTGATCAAGTAGGCGCAAGCGAAATACTAGCGACGCCTAGTTGCCGAGGCCTCTTCCGACAACTCAGCGATTTGGAGACTTGAGAGATAGGCGCGGCTGAGGAGCCACGTTATACCAGAAGCGTCGACGATTCCGCTACTTCGGAGAGACGTACCCGAGGCCTACCCGGCGACAATACATGCGGAGAAGACCCGGGTCTTAGCCGAGAGATTCTTCCCTAACAGGGGCGCGGACCTGTCGGATATTGCAGAGGACGCTCCCTATAGCGAGTCCGTACGGATCGAAAGGATAGCGAGCGCTGAAGACGTCGCGGAGATACTACGGGACACGGGCGCGTAGAGAGCGCTTGGAACAGATAACAACCTCCCAATCGGATACTTCAAAGCCTACGGTAAACCGGTAGCAGAAGCGATCGTACGGCTCGCCGACGCGAGTTTCGCGCTCGCCTACTTCCCTCGACGGTTCCGCAAAGCGGGGGTAGTAGTACTCCGCAAACCCGGAAAGACGACCGACCAGTACCAGACGGCAGGCGGATACCGCCCGATCGCACTCCTCAGTACGATTGGGAAGGTCATCGAGGCACTGATAGGACGCCGCGTAGCGCGAGCTACGGAAGAGAACGGGCTCTTGCCGGACGGACAGATGGGCAACCGCCCCGGACGATCAACGGAGGTAGCGATACGATTTGTTACAGACGCCGTACGAACCGCGTAGCGGGAAGGAGGAGTCGCTTCGCTACTCCAGCTAGACATTAAGGACGCGTTCGATACGGTCAACCATACCAGAATAGTAGATACGCTCCGCGGCCTCGGCTACCCGCGCTAGGTCGTATCGTAGGTCCGGAGCTACCTGACGGATAGGACAGTCCAACTACACTTTGACGGAGAAACGTTAGCGCCGATCGACTTCCGGGCCGGAGTCCCTTAGGGCTCGCCCCTCTTACCGATCATGTTTCTTCTCTATATCGCGTCGTTATACTAGGTACTCGTACGGAGCCCTAACCTCCTAGTCGTAGGATTTGCAGACGATACAAACCTAATAGCGTTCAGCCGTAACGAAGCGGACAACTGCTACTAACTTTAGGAGGCGTAGGAGACGTACTAGCAGTAGGCGGTGACTAGGGAGATAGAGTTCGCTCCCGAAAAGAGCGAGCTCCTCTACTTCAGCCGCGCCTACGTAGCCCCGTAACGACGAATCCGCCTGGGGACAACCGAGATTACGCTAGTCGTATCCGCGCGGTTCTTGGGAGTTTGGCTAGACCGGAAGCTCCGATAGCGAGCCTACCTGAAGCAGATCAACAGGAAACTAGCGACACAGCAGCTGGCCTTTAGCAAGCTCGCAAAGTCGGTTTGGGGATGCAGCTTTACGCGAGCGAGGGAGATCTATACTAAGGTGATCCGGAGCGCTATCTCGTACGGAGCTTCCGCGTAGTACCTACCGACGATAGACAAGCAGCAAGGAATCGCAAAGAAACTCTACGGGGCGCAGTCAAAGAGCCTCAGGATCGTAGCTAGGGCCTACAAGGCTACATCCATTAGAAGCCTAGAAGTCGAGACGGCGGTACCGCCTATCGACCTCTACCTCAACAAGCGACTAGCCGATTTCGAGGCCCGACTCTACAGTTCAGGTAGGGCCGCGCAAATCCGAGACGCGTACGTAGCGATAGCGTCGAGACTTCGTTCCCGGCGGCGCCGGCGAACGACGGGCGACAGAGACGAACCGCGGACTGGATAGGGAAGCGAGAGATCCGGGGCATGGGCCGAAGCGTAGTGTAACGAGCTCGAGACTAGAGATGCTTTTCGACGGGACTGGGAGACGCGATGGAACCTGGAACTCGCTAGGGCGACGACGAGACGACCGGGACGCATAACGTAGCCGGCTGACAGCCCGGACTTCGACGGCGCGCTCCGGAAGCACAGAACGCTACGGAAGTACGAGAGTTCGTTCCTAGTCCAGATACGGACCGGGAAGGTAGGCTTACGGGCGTTCCTCTTCGGGCGACGGGTTCCGGACGTATGGACGCCGCTCTACTAGTACGGCCAAGCGAGGAAGACGCCTCTCTATCTGACGGTATTCTATAACGAGCTGCGGAACGAGAGACGCGTACTAGAGCGAGCCGTAAGCCCTAGGGTACTCCGTACGAGTAGAGATTTCGCGGCGCTAACGGCGGGCCCGGCCACGGCAGGGGCCGTCGTCAAGTAGCTCCTCAGCCTCCGGAGGTTCCCGGAGTTCAGGCTCGCAGAAGAGATCGCGAGGGAGGACGAGATAGCCCAGGAGGGGGCGGCGGGGTAGGAGCGCCGGGTGTACAGGGGTGGATGGTGTTTGGGGGTTAGCCATGGGATCACTAAGCTGGCGGTGGTGAGACCCCAGTATAGCAAGGCCGAGAACGTACAGTCGCCGCAGATTGCGGCCAGAGCGTTGTACGTAGGTTTTAGTCCAACTTCGGTAAGGTTTCCTATGTAAATAGACAGGTAGAGGTACCGAATGCCCTCCGGGCACATCGGCGTATAAGTAATAATAATAATAATGATATATTAACGATACCTTAATAGGATATCTCGATGAATTCTGTATCGCCTATATCGACGATATTCTGATCTACTCCGACTCCCTTGAGGAACATCAGAATCACGTCCAAAAGGTCCTGGAACGCCTTCGATAGGCCGGCCTGCAAGCCGATATCGACAAGTACGAGTTCCACGTACAGAAAACCAAGTTCCTCGGTTTTGTTATCGGTACCGACGGGATTGCTATTTATCCTGACAAAGTCGCCGTCGTTCGAGACTGGCAGGTACCGGAAAACGTCCGCGGAGTCCAGTCCTTCCTCGGCTTCTGCAACTTCTACCGCCGCTTCGTCGAAAGGTACAGTAAGATCGCCAAACCACTTACGATACTGACTAAGAAAGATCGTCCCTACCAATAGACGACTAAGTACCAGCTCGCCTTTGAGAAATTGAAAAGCATCCTCTTCGATACGCCGGTACTGCATCACTTCGATTATTACAAAGAAACCCGTCTCGAGACCGATTCTTCAAATAGTATCGTCGCCGGAGTCCTCAACCAACGCCACAGTCCCGACGACGACTAGTACCCCGTGGGATACTTCTCCGAAATAATGATACCCGCCGAATGCAATTATCCTATTTACAACAAAGAACTACTCGCCGTAGTAAGGACGTTACGATTCTGGAGAGCTGAACTGATTGGGTTGCAGAATCAGAATCCTTTTACTATTATTACCGACTACGAAGCCCTAGAGTACTTCGGGAAGAAGTAGCTACTCAATATACGTCAGGCCGGCTAGTCAGAGCAACTCGCCTAGTATTACTTCGTAATCACCTATCGACTAGGCTCATAGAATGCTATAGCTGACGTACTGACGCGCAAACCCGAGGATCTGAAGACCTAGAAGGCCAAGAAGGAAGCTTATCGTACTATAAGGATATTCAAGCCCGATAGATCACCTCAAGCTACGCTATCCATTAGCGTACTCGACGACGACTGCCCAAAGCTACTCGTAGGCACGGAGCTTACTAACAACCTGCTCCGGGCCAACAAGATCGATCCTAAGCTAGAGATATACCGCGAGAAAGCGCGATAGGGTCACGACAACCTACGGCTAACCGCCGGTAGACTTCTGCTCTTCCGCGAATAGCTAGTCGTACCTAGTACCGACAATTTACGTACGCAAATTATCCAACAAGTATACGAAGCCCTTACCCATCCCGGGAGGAATAAGACCAAGAAGATGGTAGAAGTCCAGTATTAGTAGAGAGGTCTGGCCGCCGACGTCGATCGCTACGTAGCGAACTACGTTTGCCGAGCTGCCAAGTACCCCCGGGACAAAACCCTCGGCCTGCTCCGCTCCCTCCCTATTCCCGATCGATCATAGCGATATTTGGTAGTCGACTTCAATAAGCTCCCCAAGGACAAGTACGGCTACGACAACTACCTCGTCATTATCGACAGGTTAAGCAAGGGCTCTTGTTGTATCCCCTGTCATGAAACCGCAACCGTAAGGGACGTAGCTAAGATATACTACGAGATGATCTATCGATAGTTCGGAATACCTGAAACCGTAGTCAACGACCGCGGATCCTAGTTTATCTCGGACCTGATAGACGAACTATCTAAGCTGTCAGGAGTGAAGTGGAAACCCTCGGCTCCGGGATATTCTCAAACCGCAAGACAAGTCGAAAACTTGAATCAGTAGATTAACTAACGACTACGACTAGTAATAAGCTACTATCAAAACGACTGGTCCCGATACTTACCGGCCCTCGATTTCACCTAGAACGGAACAGTTTACAATAGTACAGGGCTCGAACCCCACGAAGTCTGGATAGGGTACCCTATGCCCCAGCAATGGCACTAGGAGAATCGTACTACTAACTTCCGCGCCGCGCCCCCCAAAGAGAAGCTCAACCGTAAAGAGGCGCAACGTATTGCGAAGAAGGTCCAGGATTTCGTCGACTTCGCCCGGGCGAACATTACTAAAGCCCAAGCCCGTCAGATAGAACAGGCAAATCGCCGTCGCCGCGAACCCGACTTCGACGTAGGCAATGAGGTTAGGATTATCCGCAAGATATGGTCGTCGACGACCGACCGACCAAGCGACAAGCTCGACTTCCCATTAACGAGACCGCATTACCGGATACGCGAGAAGCTCGGCCACTCCTACATCCTCGATCTACTCGACGACTAGCAAGGGCCCCGCCTGTTTTACGCTAACCGCCTCCGTCGCTACCCAAACAACCCTCTACCAGGCCAAGCAAACGAGAACCCTGCCGGTAAGACCGTCGACGGCGAGAAAGAATGGCACGTTTAGCAGATTTCGGCATCGAAGATCAAGTATAGAAAGTTATACTACCAGGCCCAGTAGAAGGGATGAGATCCCGACCCTACCTGGTACCTGGCAGAGAACTTTCGTAACGCCCTAGGCAAGCTAGTAAAATATCATCGCGACAACCCCGACAAGGCCGGCCCGCCATTGAGGCTGGATCATTGGATAGCGGCAGCAGACGCTAACGGAGAGGTGTTCTGCGAACCTCACCGCGAGGATAATACGCCTGCGCCAAACGGAAGGACGACACGTCTCCGCAAAACGAGGGCGCGAAAGTGAAACAGTTGGCAAACTGGAATTACCGCTCTACCTGGGAGTCGCCCGTTCATGTCCCGCTGCAGGCGCAGTACTCTCCCTTTTGGCCCTTTTTTACATTTTTTTTTTTTTCTTTCTTTCCGCGAGTCTCGGGGACCGAGCCTCCTGCGAGGGGGGGGTAATGTGACGGAACTGGCCTGACCTGGATTGAACTGAACTGAAGGCTATTCACTTGCCCCGAGTGGGAGTTGAACCCCTTCACTCGAAAGAGGTCACGTGGGAGTCACGTGATCTGGGAATGGTCCGTGCGTTCGCGCGCCTATACCCACATCTCGCGCGCGAGGCATCTTGTATTTACTTCCTCTCCTTTTTTCCTTACCTCTAGATCTTCGACAATAGAGTACAGTATTGGCCTGACCAACTACCAATTGCCCTATCCGTTACACCTTTAGAGATCGACGAGCCGTAGAGCCGCCTTGGCTCGCTAGAGAGAAAAGTAGAGGAGTTCCTCTCCTATATTTACGAAACTACGGCGTTTATCCAAACGGCAATGGCCGTAGCGCAGGTACGGCAGGAAGAAAATGCCAACCGTCGCCGATAGCCCGCAGAGTCGTTTAGGGTCGGGGATAAGGTTTGGCTCGATCTCCGCAACTATAAGACCCCCCGACCGAAAAAGAAGCTGGACTAGGTATACAATAAATATACAGTAGCGAAGCTAGCGGGCTCGTATACGGTAGAACTCAGCGGGCTACCTACGGGGATTTACAACCGCTTTTACATCGACGTCCTATAGAAGGCCGCAGAGGACCCTCTGCCCGGCCAGGAGAGGCAGGACGAGTAGCCTCCGCCTATCTTAGGGGATCTAAGGGACCCCGAGTTCGCCGTAAAGGGAGTCCTATACGCGACGACTATAAGGCGTCGCCGAGGTACGTTCCGTAAGGTACTAGTTAAGTAGCGAGGCTATTAAAAACCGACGTAGGAACCCTTAGAAGAAGTAGCGGAGACTACAGCGTTAGATACGTTCGAATAGGTATTCGGCGACGCTATACTTTACGATAGTCCGGTTCACGAGTACAGTCAATTCAAATAGGGACGGGGAAAGGTACGACGGCCTAACGACGTTGATACCTAGGAGGTAGGAACCTAAGAACGTCTAAAAACAAGATACCGCGGCAGAGGGGGAGCGCCGGAGACTAGTACTTCCTCCTTTTCTTCTTCTTCTTCTCCTCCTTCTTGCCCTTGCCCTTGCCCTTGCCCTTCTTCCGCTAGCGGGCGCGTTCTTCCGCGCCGGACGACTCCTCCTCCAACGAGGAGTCCTCTTCTAAAGAGGACTCCGACGGAGAGATAGAGTCGCGCCGGCGCTTCGGAATACGCGCCGCTAAAGAGGTAAGGCCGGCCGTAATCTACGCGAGGACAGGACTGAGGGTAGCGGCCACGGCGGAAGCGATCTCGGTAGCGGAGGTAGCGGAAATAGCGGGGGCGGCCGAGGTACTACGGAAGGTTACGTCAGTATATATCGATCGAGGATAGGGGCGGGAAGAGCGAGGGATAGATAGACTTACGGCTTATTCTTCTTGGGGGAGGAGACGGCAGCAGGCTTCTCCTCTTTTACCGGCCCCTCCTCTACCGTAGCCGCCTTTACGGCCTTATAGGCCAGCCACTGGGTGTAGGCGACCTTTAAGGCCTCTGAGCGTCGGCGGCTAGCGGGGAGGAGGATAGCCGTACGGACGGCGATAGCAGCAGCGATAGCGGCAGCGTCGTCGTCGGCTATAAGACGTTAGCGTTAGATAGGTTGGGGGTAGGGAGGTTACTTACTAGGGACGAGGTACTACTAATATAAGGCCGTATAGTAGCCGTACGAAATCCGGCCGGCCCGGCGCCGGTAGAAGGGCTTGCCATCGCTATTAGCGTTAGTTATATACCAGACGTATCTGGCGTAGGACGTAAGGAGTTCCTCGCCGGCGTCGTCGTACTCCTCCTTAGGGGCGGCGACGTTACGGCTACTACGAGCCATATTGTTATTATTAAGGAGGAGGCGGTAGTAGTTGAGGTTAGGGTAGTAGTCGAGGTCGGAGGGGAGGGGGGGGGGGCCGAGAGGTTGCTTGTTCGACGAGGGACTATTTGGGGAATAGCGGTACGGGTAAGGGATAAGTCAATTGGGTACGGCAAAACTCCGGGCGGCGTAGGGCGTTCGAAGTAACGATTCCGGCTCTAGAAAATGACGCCTCTAGCCCCGGGCTATTTTTGCAGGCCCCGGGGGTACGGGAATTCCGCCCCGCTAAGAGGGAGGAAGGGGTATGTAATAGGCTAGTACCTGGGAATAGACCTGGCCTATTGCTAGGTCTGACCGCCTAGGGGTACGGAGCCGGAGTTTCCTTTATTCCGCTCCGCAGTTAAATAACGCCCTCCGCACCCACGGAGGAAACCCACCCCCATTTTCCTTTCCCCATCTAAAGATACATTCTTCTTTGGCCTACGTATTCGAATAGAATACGTACCACCCTATTACACCCGGACGCGGTTGAACGCTGCGATAACGTCGAGCTTGGTAAAGATCTTGGCCTTATAGATAGCGTCGAGGGTCTCCCGGATGAGTAGGAAAGGATACCGGTTCTTAAAAGAGATGTTATTGATGCCGCGGTAGTCTACGTAGATACGGACGCCGCCGCTAGGTTTCGTAGCGATTAGTAGGAGACTCGCTGCGCTGGACTGAGAAGGCCTGATGAATCTTTTAGCGAGGTTGTTATCCAACTAGCGCTTGAGAACGCGGAGTTCTAGTAGTAATAATAGCCTCGAGCGCGAATATAGGACTTGCGCGCCGGGTACGAGCTCGATCTTGTAGTCGTACCGCCGGTACGGAAGTAGTTTGTCCGCGTCTTGTAGGAAGAACGCGGCGATAAGGTAGTAATATTTCGCCGGTACGAGCTTCTTGATCTCCTCGACTGGGAGGGGGCCTTTATCGGACTTCTCGAGAAAGATACGGGCGTCTTCGTCGGTGATCCGTCGGAGCGTCGTAGGGTTGAAGTACTGGTCGATAAACTCGTAGACCTGTGGGGGGAATATCGCCTTGTAGGTATCCCGGTTGCCGCGGCCTTGAATAATATCCCTATAGACTTGCTCGGGGACGTCGGGGAGCGGGATAGGTTCTCGCAACTGCGACGCCCTCTCTAATTCTGCCTAGGAGACGACAGAAACCTAGACGCCTTTCTACTTGGCTGCGAACGTAAAAGGCTAAATGCCCAGTAGTCGGATATCGTCCTCGTCGATAGGGTCCGGGCGATAGACTCGCCGGCGCTAGGCGTCGACGGTGCTACTGGGCGCCGGGAGGGTATACCGGGATCCCGCTACCGTCCTAGAGAGAAGCGGGATCGTAGGTATCGAGTTCGGAATGAGTCGCGCTTGGCGCTCCGCCGGCGTGCTGGTGAGCTCCGGGGGAGAGTCGCCCTATACAGTCCTACAGTTCTCTACTCGCTAATAGCGCTACCGTTAGCACTGGTAGTCGGCGAGCTTAGCTCTCCGCTCCGGCGTCGTCGTCGCTATCGCGGGGGGCTATCTGTTCCGTATCCTCGGGCTTACCTTCGTCGGGGACGTCTTCTACCGTTGTATGCCTAGTATATGGTACTCGGATAGCGGCGGCGCGCCGCTAAATAGTTAGTGCGATACGGAGAGCCGGCGGAAAGCCTACGGGTAGATTAGTCCCCGCGTATTTGGAGCCGAAAGTGAGTATGGATAACTCCCAGTCTATCTACGGGTTATACCGCCGTAGCTAAGAAAGACCGAGGATAATCGGATTAGTAGAGGAAAGGCGTATAATAAACAGATTGACGGTCTCGCGGCAATAGCCGATCCGTAACGTGATCGCCGCGAAATGGGTAATATAGAAGGAGAATACGCCGTCCGCCAGATATAAGGGGCGCGGGCGCGAGAATTGGAGAGTCTTGATATTGTAAATAATAGAGAAGTTCTCGTCGAGAAAACCGATGGCAGAGCAGCCGGAGTCGACGAGGAGAGAATAGGGTACTTAACGCTAGTCGAACAGGAGGTAGGAGGAGAGTAAGATAGAATTGGTATCACCTATGGACTTCAAATACAATAGACTATAATCTTCTCTCCCCCTATTCCCTGCCTGACCGTACCCTCCTACGCGATTTAGTAGGAAGGCTCCCTATTTCCCTAGTCGCTCTAGATAAACTAGCCGTTCTCGTTCTACGCCCCGTCGTCGGAGACCTCGCCTAATACGAAACCCGCGGGAGGCTACTACGTAAGTTGATCGTGTACAGTAGGCGCGCCGTCGGTCGCGGGCTACTACTAAGAATAGGCCGGAATAAACGAATAGCGGAGATACTACGGGAGACCGTTGAAACCCTAGCGCTAAGGGAACTATTGAACGAACTATTGCTACGGAACTTGCTATTACTAGTATGGGTTCGGGTACCAAGCCGCCTGCTATTGAAGGTTCTATCCGGCCTGGTAACTGCCTTGATAGCTGCCTCGGGAACTAGCTTAGGCGCTACCGCGACTACGTCTGACTGGGCCACCGCGACTACTGCGTCTACCGTAGCCGCCGCGGGAGTTAAAGCCTACTAGGCTACCGCCGTACTAAGGAGGAGGTGCGATAGGACAGTTAGGGCAGAAGTAGTCGCCGGACCCGCAGTACATATAGAGATTGTTAGCCATACGGCAGTTCTTCTCTTCGATAGAGATACGGCTGAGGTCTATAGGGTCGCCTATATCAGCAGGCTGGGTAGGCTAGGCGGACTGCTTATTGTCGGACTTGTAATAGTAGTACTAATTGTTCTTAAGGGAAGCTACGAAAGCTTCCTGTTCCTTACGGGTAGCGAAGTCGCGTAGGAGCTCGAGCTACTTGGAAAGGTCGTCGTTAGCCGGGACCTTCGCTTATACTCCTAGGGCGGTACGTATCTTGTAGTTGACTTTCTACTGAAGGTGGAAAACCCGGACCGAGTTGGTCTATTCCGCCCGGTCGGCGAGGAGCTGGAACTCATTAAGGAAGTCCGTGTAGTTGGCGAACTCGTTCTTCTGCTCCAAGGAGTATAGGCGCTGGAGTACGTCTTGGCGGAGGTCGACCGTCTGGTAGCGGCTCTTGAGGTCTGCGAGGAAGGCGTCGCCTGTAGTCCAGGCCTACTACCCGGGATCGCTTAGGCTAGAGAGCATCTTCCGGATATTGGTACGGATGGACTGGCTGGCGGAGCCGCCGAGGAGCCCGGAGGCATATAGAATCTTGCTCCGCTCGCTAGGGAAATCGGTACTCTCTTCCGCCCAGTAGAGCTAGACCTAGCTTATCCAATCGAAGAACTGGTCGTAGCGCTTACGGGAGTCCTTCTCGTCGCCGGAGAACGTCGGGGGGTCCTTAACGATGCGGCGGGTAGTCGCGTGGGCCGCGCCGGCGGCTGCGAGCTAGGCTACCTAGGCCGCCTAGGCTACTTGTAGCTCGGCGTCGCGCGTTACGAGGGTCTTGCGGAGGCCGACCGTGCCCGTTATAACGTAGTCGAGTAATATAACAAAGTACTTGAGGATGGGGGTATCGGGATGAGGCTGAGTATCGGAACTACGGATCTGAAGCTACTAAGTACTACCGGCGGGGAACTTGACCGAGTTACCTATAGCGAGCTGAGATGCGATACCCGAGGCGAGCTCGGGGTGGCCTTACTAGACCGCGAGTATCGATAGGATAGTACTTACGTCTTCGTAGAGCTCCTCGCCCTCGGGGCTATCAGAGAAGGCGTTATAGAGGACGGAGACTTGGTACGGCGTATCGTAAGGCGTACCGCTATTGTTAGGGAAAGCTTCGGATATAGTCGGCGAAGCGGACTAGGAACTTGATAATCGAGGGAACTGAGGCGCGCCAAACTGGACTAGGCTACGCTAAACTGAATTGAACTGGACTAGACTGATCTGGACTGGGCTAGACTGAACTGCTAAGGGTATCGCGGAAATGGAAATCGCTAAAGGTATGTCACGGCGCTGAGGCCCCAGGTAATTGAGCCACGTGACCCTGTCACGTGGTAGGCCTAGTGCGGGCCCGCGACAAAGAAATATCTTTATATTGATTCTGTCCATTATATTTTGTAGCTCTTCGAGCTACGTCTTATCATCAGCCTGCCCGCAACCACGGGATTGAGTCTGTCCGTAGCAAATACCATCTGTTTAGCCTTACTCCGCTCTCAGCCTGACAGTCCCGTGACATTACGTAGCTCCTACCCCTACCGCCATCACTACTGCTGCAATGGCGAACCGCCCGCTACCACCGTTCCTGCCGGAAGACGACGAGTCCTTTGCCGCCCACGTAATGGGGCATATTTCCCAATGGTACGAGTATTTCCGCCTGGCTTACGACTATATCGCCCGGAAGGAGACCGACGACCAGGAAGTCTACGCCAAGATCGAACAGCAAGGCCAGAGGATCTTGGAACTAGAAGAGGAAACCCAGCGCTTACAGAAGGAGCTGACGAGCTCCAACGCAGTCGCCAACTATCAGGAGAAGGAACTGGATAAGCTCCGGGATCTTCTTATCGAAGCCAAAGCGGGACGAGTCCTCGCCGAACACCGAGCTAAGTCGCAGACCGCTACCGTCACCGTACCGGCACTCGTCACTACCCCCGGAACCAACACCCCCGTCGACACACAATCCAATGGCTCCCAGCGCCTGTCCGAGAGACTCCCTGACCCCGACAAGTTCGAAGGAGAACGCAAGGACCTACGCCGCTTCGTCTCCCAGATACACGAGAAGATGAAGGCTAACCGCGACCGCTTCCCCACACCCCAGAGCCGTATGGCCTATGTTACCAACCGACTGAAGGGCCCTGCCTATGCCCAGATTCTCCCGCACATCAAGGAAGGCGTCTGTCAGCTTTCCGACTACGACAAGATCCTGGACCAGCTGGACCGCGCCTTTGGAGACCCGAACCTCGTCAACAATGCCCGAAACGACCTCTTCCGCCTGCGCCAATCAAACAAGGACTTCAGCACGTTCTTCGCCGAATTCCAGCGCCTCGCCCTCGAGGGACAGATGTCAGAAGAAGCCCTACCGACGCTCCTAGAACAAGCCATCTCCCGAGAACTGCGTAGCATGCTGCTTCACCACGAACCGCCCAGTCGGGAATATCACCAGTACGCTGCCTTCCTACAGAATCTAGAAAACCGCCGTCAACGCTTTAACCAACCCGTGCCGACCCTTGGAAGATCTTACACCGCCCCGGCCCCGAGCACCAACCGGCCGCAGACCATCTCCCCGCCCGCGAAGGGACCGGAGACGAGGGCCGAACGCGGCGAGCCTATGGACCTCAGCGCGCAGCGAGGGTCACGGTTCGTCCCTGGAGGCCGACGAGAGAGAGGAGAATGCTTCCGTTGCGGTTCTCAGAGCCACCGCGTTGCCGATTGCCCCCACCCCGATACTCGCTCCCGCCTACAAGCCAGAGTGGCCCGTTCCGGTTCCCCCGCCAGCTTGTCCTCGTCCAGATCCCGCAGCCCGCAGCCGAGCATTGAGGTCTCGGTAAACGGAGCGAGCCTGCGTTAAGTCGCACACAGGCTCCTATAGAGCGCACAACACGACACCAACCGAACCGCGCACTAAGAACGCTGAAGATCTCTGCTGCCGCCGTCAAGGGTCTCTCGGTCCGCGAAGAAGAGGACATGAGATCCCACCTAATGATATTACCCGCCACCCTGGAATTAGGAGACCGGAAACTGCCTACCTACGCCTTAGCCGACTCTGGCGCCGAAGGAAAGGGATTTGTTGACCAGAGCTGGGCCGAGAGCCACGAGCTCCCGCTAAAGAAACTGAAGAGACCGTTCGCCCTGGAGGTCTTTGACGGCCGAGAATCCGAGAGTGGGAAGGTCACCCACTATGTTATCACCAGCCTGAGGATTGAGGACCACTTCGAGAAAGAGATCAGACTATACGTCACGCAGCTAGCGTATTACCCCGTCATACTAGGAATGCCATGGCTAAAGGAACACGACCCGAGGGTCGGGTTCGCCAGCCATACCTTCACCTTTGACAGCCAGTACTGCCAGAAGAACTGCAACACCCCCGCCCGCCCGTCCAAGATCAGAGCATTGCACGACGTGCCGAAAAGAGACCGCCCGACCTACCTACCGCCCCGCCCCACCGGACTAGAACACATGGATATCGCAGAAGTTTCAATGCGAGCCTGCTCAGCGTACGCCCGAAGGAACTACCAGATGTTTTCTGTCACCATAGAAGACATAGAACAACAGCTTAGCCAACACGACGCACCGGACCTGGAAGAACTACTGCCACTAGAGCTTCGAGACTTCCGTGACGTCTTTTCCCCGAAGGAAGCAGACAAGCTACCGCCACACCGTCGGTACGACCACGAGATCAAGCTTATTGAGGGAGCGACACCGCCCTTTGGACCTCTGTACCCGATGTCCCGCGACGAGCTGAGGGCCCTTAAGGAATGGCTTGAGGATAACCTAAAGAAAGGCTTCATCCGACCCAGCTCGTCTCCTGCTGCCTCGCCAGTACTCTTCGTCAAGAAACCAGGAGGAGGACTCCGCTTCTGTGTGGACTACCGTGCGCTGAACAACATCTCCGTCAAGGACCGCTACCCCCTGCCGCTAACGAAGGAATCCCTCAGCAACTTGAAAGGGATGATGTACTACACGAAGATCGACATTATCTCTGCGTTCAACAACATCCGTATCAAGGAAGGACAAGAATACCTGACGGCTTTCCGTACCCGGTTCGGCCTGTTCGAGTCACTCGTTATGCCGTTCGGCCTGACCGCAGCGCCAGCAACCTTCCAGAGGTTTATTAACGACACCCTGCGAGAGTACCTAGACGTTTTCTGCACAGCCTACCTAGATGATATCCTGATTTACAGTCGCACGAGAAAGGAGCACATCGCTCATGTAAGGAAGGTCCTCGCGGCCCTGCGAGAAGCCGGCTTGTACGCCAAGATCCAGAAGTGCGAGTTCTTCCAGGACAAGACCACCTTCCTCGGAGTGATCGTGGGCCGAGAAGGAATCCAGATGGACCCGAAGAAGATCGAGACGATCGTCAACTGGAAAACGCCCGCCTGCCTGACCGATGTACAAGCCTTTATCGGCTTCGGGAACTTCTACCGACGCTTCATCCAAGGGTTCTCGAAGATCATCGCCCCGCTAGTCAACCTCACTAAGAAGGGGGTGAAGTTCAACTGGGATAAGAACTGCGAAGAGGCATTCAACCGACTGAAGACTGCTTTCACGACCGCGCCCGTCCTGGCCCCGTTCGATTGGGAAAGAGAGATCATCTTGGAAACCGACGCTTCCGATTTCGTGTCGGCCGGTGTGCTATCGCAGTACGGCGATGACGGCATTTTACGGCCTGTTGCTTTCTTCTCAAAGAAGCACTCGGTAACGGAGTGTAACTACGAGATCTACGATAAGGAACTCCTGGCAATTATTCGCTGTTTCGAGGAATGGCGCCCGGAACTGGAGGGAACGAGCTCCCCGATCAAGGTCATTACAGACCACCGGAACCTAGAATACTTCACGACGACGAAACTCCTGAACCGCAGACAAGCCCGCTGGTCCGAATTCCTCTCCAGGTTCAACTTCAAGATTACTTACCGTCCCGGCAAACAAGGAGCGAAGCCTGACGCTCTGACCAGGAGGTCAGAGGACCTCCCGAAGGAGGGAGATGAGCGCCTGCTACACCAGAGCCAGGTAGTACTGAAGAGCCACAACTTCGAGGAACCCACCCCGCCCAGCAAGAGACGAGTCAGATTCACAGAGGAACCAGTACAGCTAAGAGCTACGACACGCTCAAGCACAAGGAGACCAGAGACCGCAGCCACGGAACCAGACCCTGAGCCAGTCCGCCCCGTCCGCTCACGAGAGAGAACTGCTCCGTTACTGCCCCCACCGGTGAAAGCACTGTTCGAACAAGGGTACGAGTCCGACGAAACACTACGGTCCATACTGAAGGCCCTAGAGGAGAACCACGCCCGCCACCCGCGTATCACCCTAGCCGAGTGCGAGAACAGACACGGATACCTGTACTATCGAGACCGGCTGTACGTCCCTGAACATCAAGAACTGCTCGCTGAGCTTGTACGCTCGTACCACGAGAGCCCGGTCACCGGACACATGGGCCGAGCGAGAACTTACGAGGCCATTTCGAGAGAATACTACTGGCCGGGTATGCTATCCTATATCGAGCGATGGGTCAGAAACTGCCACACCTGCAAGCGAAGCACCGTCTCCAGAGAAGCACGCCAGGGGGTACTCAAACCTTTACCGATTCCCGACCGAGCCTGGCAGGATATCTCCATGGACTTCATCACACACCTACCCGAAAGCGATGGGTACGACGCGATCCTCGTCGTAGTAGACCGTCTGACGAAGATGAAGCACTTCATAGCTTGCAAAGGAACCTGTGATGCCGAGGAAGTCGCCCGCCTGTACACCAAGCATGTCTGGAAGATACATGGCCTCCCCAAGACAATTGTTTCCGACCGTGGAGCCCAATTCGTGTCCGCGTTCTGGAGGCACCTGATCCGCCGCCTAGGAATCAAAGCCCTGCTATCGACTGCATACCACCCGGAGACAGATGGCCAGACCGAGATCGCGAACGCTTTCCTGGAACAGTACCTGCGTGGTCAGGTCTCTTACCTCCAAGACGACTGGTCGAGATGGCTACCCCTTGCCGAGTTCGCCCTGAATAACGCCATCAACGAGAGCACCGGCACGACACCGTTCTTCGCCAATTACGGCTTCCACCCCCGCCTAGGATTCGAACCTGTACAGCCTGGACCACAGCGCGCCGCTCGCGACTCTGAGGAGTTGGTCCTCAAGATGAAAACGATCCACGAGTACCTGCAATCCGAGATCTGTCTCGCCCAAGCCCGCCAAGAGGAGTACGCCAACCGGAAAAGGAGACCTGCCCGCCGTTACCAAGAAGGCCAGGAAGTGTGGCTAGACGCCCGCAATATTAAGACTGCCCGACCGCAGAAGAAGCTCGACTGGAAACTACTCGGACCGTTCAGGATCGCCGAAGTCGTCAGCCCGTATGCCTACCGTCTGGAGCTGCCTGCGTCTATGAGGATACACCCTGTCTTTCATGTCAGCCTGCTCCGACCCGCTGCCACCGATCCCTTGCCTGGTCAGTGCCATGCTCCTCCTCCCCCAGTGGAGGTGGACGGCATCGAAGAATTCGAGGTCGAGGACATCCTGGACTCCCGCTGGGAGAGGAGAGGCCGGGGCGGCCCTCGGTTAAAGTATACTGTCAAGTGGGTTGGATACGACGATCCCACCGAAGCACCCGCCGAGCACCTGGAGAACGCACAGGAGATCGTCCGCAACTTTCACCGCCGGTACCCGAACAAGCCCAGACCGTAACTGCGTCGTCGGAGCTCCGCCCTAGAGGAGGGGAGTACTGTCACGGCGCTGAGGCCCCAGGTAATTGAGCCACGTGACCCTGTCACGTGGTAGGCCTAGTGCGGGCCCGCGACAAAGAAATATCTTTATATTGATTCTGTCCATTATATTTTGTAGCTCTTCGAGCTACGTCTTATCATCAGCCTGCCCGCAACCACGGGATTGAGTCTGTCCGTAGCAAATACCATCTGTTTAGCCTTACTCCGCTCTCAGCCTGACAGTCCCGTGACACTCTACCTATTTTATTACATAGGAAACCTTACGCAAGCTGGACTAAAACCTACGTATAACAATATACCGCGAAGCGCGGTCGATAATACGTTCTCGGCCCTACCAGACTGGGGTCTCACTACCGCTAGCTTAGTAATCCCAATGTAATAGGGTGGTACGTATTCTATTCGAATACGTAGGCCAAAGAAGAATCTATCTTCAGATGGGGAAAGGAAAATGGGGGTGGGTTTCCTCCGTGGGTCCGGAGGGCGTTATTTAACTGCGGAGCGGAATAAAGGAAACTCCGGCTCCGCACCCCTGGGCGGTCAGACCTGGCAATAGGCCAGGTCCATTCCCAGGCACCAGCCTGTCACACCCAATATACCTCCCTCGCTCCTTCCCCCCCTAGCTCCCTAGCTACGCCTCCGGCCCACCGTCCCTTGCCTACTCTATCTCGTCTTCTTTTACGATCTCTTCGGCGAGCCTAAACTCCGGGAACTACCGGAAGCTAAAGAGCTATCTAACGACGGTTCTAGCCGTAGCTATATCTAACGTTAACGTCGCGAAATCCGTATTCGTTTGTAGCGCCCTAGGGCTTATAACTTGCTCGAATCTGCGTCTTTCGCCCTATAGCTCGTCACAAAATACCGTTAGGTAGAGTAGCGTCTCTCGTACCCTACTGTACTAATAGAGGGGCGTCTAAACGTCCGGGACGCGCCGCTCGAAAAGGAATACTCTCAAGCCTACCTTCTCTATCCGTATCTAAACTAGGAGTAAGCTCTCGTATTTCCGGAGCGACTTATACTTCTAAAGTGTCTTATTAAAGTCCGGGTTATCGGCTAGTTATATTATCCTTCCTCGTCGTTATATCGTCGCCCGGGCGAGTTTTCGGCGCTAGTACGTCTCCTAGTCCCGTTTAAGTGCTTTATCGTTACCAAGTTCGCCGTACTACCTCCGGGCCTACTCCCCGGACCTCTCCCCGCCCCAACCGTTCCGTAGTTACTCCTAGTCATTCGTCCCCTATCGCCGTCGGCGGCGGCCGCGGAGCCGTATTGCTATCGCCGCGCACGTATCCCGGATCTGCGCCGCTTTCTCTATACCCTATAGCCGGGCCTCGAAATCGGCTAGCCTCTTATTAAGGTAGAGGTCGATAAGCGGGACCGCCGATTCGGTCTCTAAGCTTCTAACTAGCGTAGCTCTATACGCTCTTACTACGATCTTTAGGCTCCTCGATTGCGCCGAATAGAGTTTCCTCGCGATCCTTTACTACTTATCCGTTATTAGTATATACTATACGGCCGCTTCGTAGGCGATAGTACTACGGATCACTTTCGTATAAATCTCTCTCGCCCGGATAAGACTATATCTCTACGTCGATTTCGCGAGTTTGCTTAATATAAACTACTATATCGCAAGCTTCTTATTAATCTACTTGAGCTAAGTACGCTACCGGAGTTTCCGGTCTAGCTAGATACTAAAGAATCTTACGGACTCGACTAGTACGACTTCGGCTATCCCTAAGCGGACCCCTTATCGCGAGGCTACGTAAGTACGGCTAAAGTAAAAAAGCTTACTCTTTTCAGGGGCGAAATCTATTCCTCTTATCGCCGCCTACCGTTAGTATACCCCCTACGCGTTTTGGAGTTAGCAGTAGTTATCTACTTCGTCTCGGCCGAATACTATAAGGTTCGTATCATCTACAAATCCTATTACTAGGAGACTCGGGTCCTACGTAAGCGCCTAATAGAGAGAGGCGATATAGAGTAAGAATAGGATAGGCGATAGCGGCGACCCCTATAGAACGCCGGCCTTGAAGTCAATCGGTATTAATACCTCTCCGTCAAAGTATAGCTGTACGGTCCGCTCTATCAAGTAGCTACAGACTTACGACGTAACTTATCGTAGGTATCCTAAGTCTCGGAACGTATCGATTAGCCTTATATAGTTAACCGTATCGAAAGCGCCTTTAATATCTAGTTAGAGGAACGTTACTATTCCTCCTTCCCGCTACGTAGTCTTTACCGCGTCTATAACGAACCGGATCGCTATTTCTATAGATCTCCCCGGGCGATTTCCTATCTGCCCGTCGGGCAAGAGCCTGTTCTCCTCCGCTACCTATACTATACGGCGCCTAATTAGTACCTCGATAACCTTTCCGATCGTACTAAGGAGCGCGATTGGGCAGTATCCGTCCGCCGTTTAGTACTAGTCCGTTATCTTTCCGGGCTTGCGGAGTACTACTATCCCCGCTACTTTAAATCGTCGAGGGAAGTAAGAGAGCGTAAAGCTCGCGGAAACGAGCGTAGCGATCGCCTCTGCTACCGGCCTACCGTAGGCCTTAAGGAATCCGACGGGGAGGTTATCCTCTATTCCTAGTACCTTCTACGCCCCTATATCTTGTAGTACCTTAGTTACCTCCTCTGCGCTAACCGTCATCTCAATTGGTATTAGCTCGCTGTGAGCCGCCTCCTCTGCGATATCTGAGAGGTCCGCCTCGCGGTTGGGAAAGAACCTCTCCGCGAGGACCCGGGCCTTCTCTGCGTGTTCTACGGCCAGCTGGGCGCCGGGCGCGTCACTCCTGAGCGGCGGTATCGTTGACGCCTCCGGCGGGACGTGGCTCCTGAGTCTTGCCCATCTTTCTAGCCTCCAGATCGACGAGTTGTCGCTTGAAGCCTCGGCCACTAGACGCCGCCAGTATTTCGTTTGCGCCTGCTTGATCACCTTCTTCTGTTGGGAGCAGGCTCCCTGCAGACCTTCCCATGTGTACCGGGATGGTACCGCCCGGTATCGCCTCCTCGCTGCCTTAGCTTCGGCTACCGTCCCCTCGACCTCTTCGCTCTACTACCCTACTTTACGTCTTATACCTGTCTTTTTCCTCGGCGCCGCCAATTCCGCGATCCTCGTGAGCTGTCCTACGAGCGAGTCCGCCGCCCTATCTATCTTTTCCTCTATCGAGAGGTCTTGTGGGAGCTCTACGTTTATAGCCTCCGCCGTAGCGAGCCCCCTATCGAGTTTCTTCTAGTTTCAGCCCTTACTAGTATTACGTCCCGGCTATAGCTCTCCCCTGTTTTACCGGATAAGCTGCGTATAGTAGTCAGAGCTAATATAGCTTAGATCCCTATAGAATTCTATCCGGCTGCCATCCGTAGCTTATACTAGATCGATCGTTGAGTTACGGTCTCCCCGCTTCGTCCTAGTCGGCTCCCTCTACGGGGTAACGAGGTAAAGGTCCCAGCGTTTAGCGAGCTCTAGTAGGTCCTCCGCCCCCCGGGACTCCCTACTCTCTTTATCCTAGAAAGGGTAGTAGAAGTTGAAGTCTCCGACGAGTATATTACGGCCTTTCGGTTCCGTCGATTTCAACTCGTAAATCGGGCTAACCTACCATTCGGTTGCGACTCTAATTAGTAAGTATATCGATTAGACTATAATCGCTTCGCCCCTGTAGCCGAATATAATACTATACTAGTCTCGTCCTACCTGCTACTTCTACGAGGCGATTACGTATCGTTTGTATACGTATATCGTAGCTCTCCCACTTCCGTATACCCTATAGTACCTCCCCCCGCTCGGGTAATACGTTGTTTTGAGCTACGGGTTGATCTACGGCTCTTGTATCGCGATAATATCGTACTCCTCCCTATCTTCTAACGCTACCGTCGTCGGCGCCTTACTTCTTGCTATATTCCAGTAGACGATTCTAAGTATTATTACTAGGTATTAGGTAGTTGCTACGTCTAGGTTGGCCTACTACCTTGCTTCTATAGGAGTTGCAAAATCGGAGTAGCCCCGGGGTCGGCTATAGCGGGAGCCGGTCTACGTACGGTCGGCCTCTCGCCCGGGAGGCTAGCAGCGATATACCCGGCGCCCGCCTCTTACGCTATTGCTATACTTGCCAGCCGCCTTCCTCGCTCGGCGTAGTATCGCTATAACTACTCGCGGTACCGGACGACGGGATTATCGATCCGCTTCCGGTTACTACGAACTGCCTTAGCCGGTATTAGTATACCTCTTCGATCTTCGCGCGGTAAGCCTTCGCAGTTAGGCAGCCCCGTTCCTACGATCCGTACCTATTACTATAGTTAACGTACTTCTTCTTTCCGTTAGGCCCCTTTTAGGGGCAGCTCGTCTTACTATCCCGGTGTTACGGCTGGCAGATTCTGGCAGGTTTGCATTCACCTGGAATTGAACCTGCGCCCTTCACTGGAGGTGGGGCTCGCGTAAGTGGCCCGTGCGCAAGCGGTTGAGCGCACCCCACTACTTCTATTTCTGCGAGAACGCGAACTTGTAGATAGTTCCTTCTTTTTCCTCACCTCGAATATCACTATACGTATTCTACCCATTACAGTAGCTCTGTCTCTGTAGGTATTGCGCCACTCGTGACACTATATTCGAAGTCCTACCCATCGCCTGTGAAGGCGTCACAATCTCTCATCCGTTTTCCGCGCGCGCAGACTGCGGCGCACCGCCAAGATCGACATCCTTGCTCATCAAGGACCCCAACCCGAAACCGCGACTTCCGATTCGCTCGACCCGATATCTGATCGACATACCCGATTACCCGTTCCGTTATAGCGCTGTCATACCTTAATCATAGCGCGCGACCAAGCCGAAACCGCGGCCCAAGTAGAGGCTGCCAAGAAGTCCGTCCGCTTCGACGTCGGTGACCTGTCGCAGTATCAACCCAAGTCCGATACGGTCGGCAACTACGAGACTCCGTCGCCGCTCACTCGACGCCTCCCAGCTACGCGGCTACGACATCCCTGAGACTACCACTCTCGGAGACTATAACGCCGATAGCCAGATACCCTCGATCGACTACCTAGCTAACTAGTTCGATACCAATTGCGGACCTGAGGTCCTCTTCAAGTTCGACGAACTCACAGCCGACTACCTACAACGCTGTCGACTTGCCTGAGCACCTGTCCAGCCTCGCCGAGTACTATAGCAAGAAAGGCACTAGCCCTAGTTTCCCGTTCTATCCGATAACCGAAGCAGGTAAGGAGACCTGGCCGCGCTCCAACGGTATCATAGACTATAACACCTTCGTCGCCAAATATGTCGAAGACTCCGAGGCACTCTTCGAGGAGGTGAAGCTTCGCGCTCTGATCATGACCGCCCGCGAGCAACAGATGAACGACATATATCGCCTTGCCCAGACGGCCAAGAATGAGCGCGATACCCTATACGGATAGTACAAGGAACTGTCCACCGCCCTACACTCGGCCGCTGCGACTCGCGCCGATATCGACCCGACCCGTCTGGAAGACGGCCTGAATACCGCTACCATACGTATAACAGAGATGCAGGACGAGATCTCCGCTCGCGACGAGAAGATCGCCCAGCTACAGGAGTACGCTACGGAGCTATCGATAGCTCTGACCCGGGCCCGCGACTCAACCCCCGGCAGCACCCGTCACAGTATCCGCTCCGGCCTAACCGATCGCAGCGCCGGCGGCACCTTTCGCAGCACCAAGACGCCTGACCCCCCTGTCTTCTACAACGACAAGAACGACGACAAGGTCGTCTTCAAGGTCTGGCTCCGTCACGTCCGCAACAAGCTGAAGGTCAATAGTAACTACTACCCGACTGAAGAGGCAAAGTTAGCCTTCATCGAGAGCCGTCTGGGAGGCAAGGTCGCCGAGGCTTTGGAGCCGTACATCGACGACGACAACCCCCACCGTCTCGATACCTCTGCCAAGCTACTGGCCCACCTCCAGACTAAGTACAGCAACAAGATCGAACGCGAGGACGCCATCTCCGCCTACAAGAAGCTCGAGATAAAGTAGGTAACGACTTCGACATCTTCAAGAACGAATTCATACGCCTCGCGGCTGAGGCTGGCAAGAATCCCGCCGAATGGAAGGAGGACTTCAATCGCCTCCTTACCCCGGGCCTCGAGACAGCCCTCGCCGAGAAGTACCTGGATGATTCCGTGAGCTTTGATGCCTTTGTGGAACACGGCTCGAAGATCGCGTACATCCAGAAGAAGGCATATGAGCGCCGCGAGGCCAAGAAGAAAGCAGCCGCCCCTGCCAAGACCCCCGCTGCCGCCGTCAAGAAGTATATCCCGAAGGCCGGAGGCAGCTCTTCTTTTCCAGCTGCTGGCGCCGTAGTCCGCAATCCCAAGCAGAAGCTCGCTCCAGACGTCCTACGCAAGTTGATCTTGGAGAACCGTTGCTTCAACTGTCAACAGACCGGATACGCTTCGCGGGAATGCCCCGCTAAGGCGTCAGTATCTAACATCGACGAGGCAAACATCCAGGCCATCATGGACGCTTACTACGGCAAACCTCCCACCCCTGCACCTACCGAGGGCACTGCTTCTCCTGATACCGAGAGGTCAGTCTACTTCGAGACCGATAGCGAGGGTAAGCTCTCCGATGGGGAGCAGGGAAACTGAATACCCCAAGGAAATGTAACTCCCTCCTGGGGAACGTGTCTTCTCTTATTATGACTATCGACAAAACTATCAAGGACATACCGTACAACTTCCTCTTTCGCTATTTGGGAGGGGAGGCCCTTACTATAGCTAGTACAATAGCGAATAATGGACTGTCTTTGACTACTTATGATATATTACCTGATACGGGAGCAAATGGATACCTCTTTGTAAGTTCTTCTTTCGCGAGGAAACTGATCAAACATCTCCATCTTAAGACTATCAAGGGCTTCAAGCCATACCCTATCGGTGGCTACGACGGAAAATCAACGCAAGTCATTAACACCGCCTTGACAGGCCATCTACGAATCCAGGACCGAACGATTCGCGGCGCTTTCTTCCTCGTGATCGATATGCGTTATGACCTTATCATCGGTCGAAGGTTCTTCGACCTCCACGACGTCAAGGTCGACTGTCGCTACCGATACTTAGAGTTCCCCGATTCCTGGCCACCGGAGCCTCAAGTACGAGACATTTCTATAGACGAAGCGACCCGTACGCCTATCATCCGTCTGAACACGGAACAACAACGAGCGGCCGATGCCCGTACCCGGGCTATAGAGGAAGAGGAGGCCCGACGAGCAGCAGGCCGCCGTAAGGACGAGGGACGGGAGAAAGTGTTGCAGCGAATCCGACAGCGCCTCGAACAGCTGTACGCCGAGAAAAAGGCGTCGAACCCAGAGATGGGCGACAAATCTATCGAACCGGCTACGAAGAAGCCGCTACACCAGTCTTATGCCCAAACTCTGGGTGTGCCTGGGATCCTGCTCCGTCGGGACATCCACCTCCGGGAAATAGAGCGATACCTCTCGGATTCGCATCAGCCTGTACCCTCTCCGACACCTTTACCGCGTCACGCGTCGCGCTTGACGCGACCGATCTCGGAAATCATCGACGTCGCTATGATTGGCGCCGCACCATTCCGGCTCGCCGCCAGCCAAGACTATATGGGGGTAACCAGCCTCTACGAGATCGACCGCTACATATAGGACAAGAGAGAAGAGCAGGAGCAGCCAGTACTGTCGAAAGACAGCCCGGAACTCTGCCAGAAAGCATTGGAAAAGGTGCTAGGATGCTATCACGACCTTCTCGATAGTTTCAGCAAGGTCGAGTCCGACAAACTTCCTCCTCACCGCACCCTCGATCATAGGATCGACCTGGAAGATGGAAAACGGCCAGAAGACCTGAACTTTAGCCCCCTCTACAAGATGTCGCTCGAGGAGCTGGAGGCATGTCGTCAGTATATACTAGAAAATCTCGACAAGGGATTCATTGAGGCCAGCTCGGCGCCTTGGGCCGCACCCATCTTGTTCGTGCCCAAAGCTAATGGAGGCCTGAGGTTCTGTGTCGATTATCGACGCCTTAACGCTCTCTCTCGAAAAGACCGATACCCATTGCCCCTTATCGAGGAGACCCTGTCACGACTTTCGAAGGCTAGGGTGTTCACGAAGATCGACATTCGATAGGCATTCCATCGGATTCGAATGCACCCCGATAGCGAGGAACTCACCACCTTCCGCACTCGTTACGGCGCGTACAAGTACAAGGTGTTGCCCTTTGGCCTGACCAACGGTCCCTCTACCTTCCAACGCTATATTAACGAAGCCTTGATAGAATACCTCGACGATTTCTGTAGCGCCTATATTGACGACATCCTCATCTTCTCCGAGTCCCCCGAGGAGCACGAGGCCCACGTCCGGAAGGTACTTGAACGGCTGCAAGCCGCCGGACTTCAGCCCGACCTCGACAAGTACGAGTTCCACGTTACTACGACAAAGTTTCTCGGCTTCATCGTAAGCACCGACGGCGTAGCCGTGGACCCCGAGAAGACAGACGTCATCCGAAACTGGCTAGCGCCTACGACGGTTCGAGGCGTACAGTCCTTCCTGGGATTCTGCAATTTCTACCGCAAATTCATCAAGGATTACGGTCAAATCGCTAAGCCGCTAAACAACCTTACCCGTAAGGGCGAAGGCTTCACCTGGACGAGGGAATGCTATAACGCCCTCGAAGAACTCAAACGGATGCTACTAAACACCCCGGTTCTGCGTCACTTCGTCCCTAGACGTGAGACAAGACTGGAAACGGACGCCTCGATAAGCGTTATCGGAGCTGTATTATCCCAGCGTGATCCAGAGGATAGAGAATGGCACCCCGTCGCTTTCTTCTCGTCAACGATACTCGATGCTGAAACTCGTTACAGCATCCACGACAAAGAACTGCTCGCGATTATCCGGGCCCTCGAACACTGGAGAGCCGAGCTTGTCGGCATACAAGAAAAGGACTTCGAGATCCTGACGGACCACCGAGCCCTCGAATACTTTAGCACCAAGAGGAAGCTGAACTAGCGACAAGTACGTTGGACGGAACTACTGTTACAGTACTACTACTGCTTTACTTACCGGCCGGGTACCAAAAACGCAGCCGCCGATGCCCTCTCGCGCAAGCTGGAGGTAACCAAGACGGCCAAAGATAAGGAGGAAGCAGAACGCACGATAACCGTCTTCCGCAGAATGTCGACGGACGACCCTAAAGACCCCGGAGCGCATATCCTCGAGATCGACGACCTCGTCGTCGCCGATTCTGGGGTAGAACTCACTGACGCCCTCCTCCGCGCCAACGCCACCCACACGAATCTGGATGATTACAGGGACCAGGCGAGAAGACTAGAGGGAGGATCATTTACGCTCCGAGGAGGTAAATACCTACTCCACGACGGCCGCCTAGTTGTCCCGGATATCGAAGGGCTACGCGTAAAGCTCCTGAACGATCTACACGTTCACCCATTCACCGCGCACCCCGGACGAAACAAGATGCGCAAGCTGTTGGCAGCTCAATACTGGTGGAAGGGTTGCAGCGCCGATGTCGACCGATATGTCGCCAACTGCGTGATCTGTAGATCGTCCAAGACCCCCCGCAACAAGACCCCGGGACTGCTGCACCCGATACCTATCGCGCTACGCGCCTGGCGCACCCTAGTCCTCGACTTCAAGGAGATGCCAACAAGCAAGGAAGGTTTCGACAACGTCCTAGTTACAATCGATAGCTTCTCTAAGTACTGCTACACTATAGCGTGCACCACGAAGGTAACCGCTCGAGAAGCCGCGATGCTGTTCTACTATAGTCCCTACCGAACGTTCGGTATCCCGGAAGAAATCGTCAGCGATCGCGGTCCCCAGTTCGTCGCTGACTTCATAGATGAGGCGTCACGTATCCTCGGAATCCGCTGGAAGCACTCCTCATCCGGCCACTCACAGACGGCGGGACAAGCGGAGGTGATAAACCAGTATATCAACCAACGCATTCGTCCCTACCTCAACCACTTCCAGAACGACTGGATCGACAAGCTCCCGGCTATCGACCATGCCCAGAATTCCCTCCCCCAGGACTCGACAGGCCTCTCGCTACACGAGGTCCTGTTCGGACATCCAATACCTTGCGCCTGGGATTGGGAAAAGCGCACCGATCTGGCCAACCCCGACCTATCTACCCGGGAACGCCTATCGCGCGAAGAGGCCCAGAAGATATTAGACGTCTTGAAAAGCTATACCGACGGGCCCGTCGCAAGCTAGAGAAAGCACAGGACGCAATGGCTAGGAAAGCCAATCGCTACCGGCGTATTCCCGACTTCACGATCGGCGATACTATCTATATCTGGAAAAAGGTATAGTCCTCAAGTCGCCCTAGCGACAAGCTCGACTTTCCTATAACGCGCGTCGGGTACAAGATCAAGGCCCTAAAGGGACACTCGTACCAGCTCGACGTACCGGCTAGCTGGAAAGGGACGGACACCTTCCCGGCAGACCGTCTTCGCAAGTTCCCTAACAACCCTTTACCAGGATAGGAGTTCGCCTATCCGGAAGGGGAAGTTGTCCAGGACGAAGGCGAACCAGAATGGGAGGTCGACAAGGTCGAATCATCACGACTTTACTACCACAGGCTACAGTATCAGGTCCAATAGAAAGGATGGGACCCTGACCCTACCTATTACGACGCCGCCAACTTCAAGAATGCGACCGCCCAGTTGAAGGCGTACCACGTAGCACATCCAGATGCCCCCGGTCCGCCTTTACGCCTCTTACAATAGGAAAAGGCAGCTGCAGACGACAAGGACGATCCTCCTCATCCAGACGACAATACCCCCGCCACGGCCAACGTTCAGCTGCGCAGATCAGGACGTCGTCGACGGGCTCTCTGAACTGGGCTGAACTGACCTGAATTGAACTGAAGTTGAGGGCAACCCTCTACTGCCTGGAAAGCAACCCGCTGCGCAAGAGTTCAATTCCCGACCAACCCAATTCGCGGTCGAATATTTCTTTTTTTTGGGGGGGGGGGGTGGTGTTACGGCTGGCAGATTCTGGCAGGTTTGCATTCACCTGGAATTGAACCTGCGCCCTTCACTGGAGGTGGGGCTCGCGTAAGTGGCCCGTGCGCAAGCGGTTGAGCGCACCCCACTACTTCTATTTCTGCGAGAACGCGAACTTGTAGATAGTTCCTTCTTTTTTCCTCACCTCGAATATCACTATACGTATTCTACCCATTACAGTAGCTCTGTCTCTGTAGGTATTGCGCCACTCGTGACACCCGGTACGCTACTCCGACGTAGTAGCCGTAGCGCGCCTATTTCGAATAGTACCGCGCGATATAGCCCAGACCGTAGTACCTATAATACTAGCGGAACTATAGCTCTATCGTATACGGTTCGTAGTAGAAGATCTAAGCCTCCTAGATCAGTCCTTCATTATAAAAGACCTTAGCTACCTCTATATCGTTTAGGTATACAACTAGCGATACCCGAAGGTTACCTATATCCTTACGGAACATTAGTTTGGCCCTTATAATTGCCTTCCCGTTTATCTTCTATAGTTCTTAAAAGAGATTCTAGACTGTTTTTAGCGGTCCCGCCGGTACTCCCTTTACGAGTACGGCGTACTCGCGTCGAGTCGTTTAGACGGTTAGTCCAAACGCGTCTTATACCTATTGTCCTCCCGTATACTTTTCTATAGCGTCGCGGAAGGTAACGACTATATCGCCGTTCGGTATCTTCCGAGCAGCAATTGCCGTATCACTTCCAATCACCTTATTAATCGCTTCGAAGGTATTTTTTGCTACCCGGTTACGGATATCGGGCGTAGCGTCCTTCGCCCGGATAATCACTTCTTTCGCGTTTCTAGCCGGAACTACTATCCGCGGCTTCTATACTAGGGCGCCGGTACCGATACCGGCGCCCGCGGCTTAGGCCTATATCTATTAAGGGGCGTTTATTACTATAGGTACGCCGCCTAGTTCTACGATTGTTTCTTTAACCGTCTTCTTGATTATCTCGTCTATCTCGTTCGGTATAAGTTTGCCCTTAAGGCGTTATTTAGCTTATATGTCACGGCGCTGAGGCCCCAGGTAATTGAGCCACGTGACCCTGTCACGTGGTAGGCCTAGTGCGGGCCCGCGACAAAGAAATATCTTTATATTGATTCTGTCCATTATATTTTGTAGCTCTTCGAGCTACGTCTTATCATCAGCCTGCCCGCAACCACGGGATTGAGTCTGTCCGTAGCAAATACCATCTGTTTAGCCTTACTCCGCTCTCAGCCTGACAGTCCCGTGACATTACGTAGCTCCTACCCCTACCGCCATCACTACTGCTGCAATGGCGAACCGCCCGCTACCACCGTTCCTGCCGGAAGACGACGAGTCCTTTGCCGCCCACGTAATGGGGCATATTTCCCAATGGTACGAGTATTTCCGCCTGGCTTACGACTATATCGCCCGGAAGGAGACCGACGACCAGGAAGTCTACGCCAAGATCGAACAGCAAGGCCAGAGGATCTTGGAACTAGAAGAGGAAACCCAGCGCTTACAGAAGGAGCTGACGAGCTCCAACGCAGTCGCCAACTATCAGGAGAAGGAACTGGATAAGCTCCGGGATCTTCTTATCGAAGCCAAAGCGGGACGAGTCCTCGCCGAACACCGAGCTAAGTCGCAGACCGCTACCGTCACCGTACCGGCACTCGTCACTACCCCCGGAACCAACACCCCCGTCGACACACAATCCAATGGCTCCCAGCGCCTGTCCGAGAGACTCCCTGACCCCGACAAGTTCGAAGGAGAACGCAAGGACCTACGCCGCTTCGTCTCCCAGATACACGAGAAGATGAAGGCTAACCGCGACCGCTTCCCCACACCCCAGAGCCGTATGGCCTATGTTACCAACCGACTGAAGGGCCCTGCCTATGCCCAGATTCTCCCGCACATCAAGGAAGGCGTCTGTCAGCTTTCCGACTACGACAAGATCCTGGACCAGCTGGACCGCGCCTTTGGAGACCCGAACCTCGTCAACAATGCCCGAAACGACCTCTTCCGCCTGCGCCAATCAAACAAGGACTTCAGCACGTTCTTCGCCGAATTCCAGCGCCTCGCCCTCGAGGGACAGATGTCAGAAGAAGCCCTACCGACGCTCCTAGAACAAGCCATCTCCCGAGAACTGCGTAGCATGCTGCTTCACCACGAACCGCCCAGTCGGGAATATCACCAGTACGCTGCCTTCCTACAGAATCTAGAAAACCGCCGTCAACGCTTTAACCAACCCGTGCCGACCCTTGGAAGATCTTACACCGCCCCGGCCCCGAGCACCAACCGGCCGCAGACCATCTCCCCGCCCGCGAAGGGACCGGAGACGAGGGCCGAACGCGGCGAGCCTATGGACCTCAGCGCGCAGCGAGGGTCACGGTTCGTCCCTGGAGGCCGACG